>VCRD01006654.1:0-10781 GCA_006783055.1 Trinorchestia longiramus
AATAATTTGTGTAAGTGACCATGTACTTTAGATGGAAAATTTTATAATGAGTTATATTTTTCTGCTTTTCTTTCTATAAATACTCGAGGCATTATTGATTACTTCAAGTCTTTAAAAAATTTCTTAAAATCCTGTTCCTATAGACCTGACATCTTCGCACTTGACCACATCCTTTAGCAATTTTATCAAGAAATGCTAGGCGATATTATAGTCTTGTTTCTTGAAGGCTTCCAAAAAAAATTCAGCCGTTTAATGTATCTTGTCTTTAATTGAATAATGAAGCCAATAATGTAACGTGAATGTCGAGCAGCAACGGTTTCCAAAAGAATGAGGCAATTTTTTAGCGGAATATTAATTCATGAAATTGTGAGCATCTCTCTGAGGTTCGTGTTACTTTTTGCAAAATTCGAAGGAAGCGGGTGAAATTTACACTTCGTTGAAGTAACTACTTTTATGCTTGAACACGAGTCAACATTGTAATTATGGATTCCCCGTGATTAACCTAGCTCTGTCTTCAACTCGTTCACTACCCGTGGGACACTGCTGTTCCAGAGAAATACGTACTAAGCAGATATTCGTACAAAAAATTAATCATTATGCAAGTATTGTTTTACTCTCTTCCACACCTAATAAATCAACCATTTAAAACCAGTATATGATAAACAGTCAAATAATTATTTCTATGCGGTCTCGTTGCTCATTGTTTACCATGTTGTTTAAGTTGCAAAGAATTTATTTTCTTATGCTTATTTTTAGTAAAGGAAGATACGTATACTATTTTATACTAGAATCTATGAAACGTTGATACCACCACAGACGCAGTTGTCCCACCCTTCTCAGTCCTGGACTATGAACAGGACACCGGTGTCCCAGGTCAATAATGCAAAATCTCGTCGATAAAAAGTTTACGAACGTTGTGTGGTGCGTTTTTCACCCTTTTCGATTAATATTTGATTTTTTTGTGCGTCTAAACTCATTTCCTGAATCTGGTTGTGAAAGGCAGAAAACACCTATGTGAGCTATGTAAGGGAAAAATCTTAGTCGAGAAGGCAGTGAAATAATAGAAATAGGAGAAATAAAGATTCCAAGTTTCATATATTACTATGCCTGACTCGGAATTTTGTTGATGCGAGACGGACTCGCGGGCCTCGAGGCGTTTTAGCGCTCGGTTCCACCGCTCCTCCTTCATCTTAATTTACTCGAGTTCTCCGTCGGGGCATGAGACAGGATTTTTATTTTTGCTTTGACTTTCAACACAATTTGAGTTCGGTCATCTTTCTTCTCCGGCAATTTCGAAAAATGCTTGTACGACGAACAATTTCATTCAAAATAAAAATGTGTTAGAAACATAACCACGTTCGCTGCCGACTTTGAGTTATCTCGCAGTTGGTAATTACTGTTAATCATAGATGAATAATATGCGGTTTTAGTATTTGTTGCGAATTTGGAACATTTGATTTTATTATTTATTATGAATTTAAAACAGTTGACCTTAGTTGCAATTTTAGTAGTTTAATACTTCATCTTTCTAATTAAAGAAATAAGATAAAACATCATAATTTATCGAAATGCATGTACAATGAACTATTTTTTATGATGCGATTGGTTCCATCCTAGTGAGAGTGACTTGTATATGGATAGTGTTTACTCTTACGGGAGTTTGTAGCTGCGTAACTGCGATGAAGTCCCAATACAGGACACAGAAATACAAGAGTCTTAGACCCAGGCTTCCACAGTGCAAAAGAACGGGAGAACTTTTTACCTGAAGGTAATATTTTTTGAATATGGTATAGTTTTTTATTTGAAATTTTATAAGTCAAAACATTTGGAGTGAATGTACTCAATTTTTGTCTTTGTTGGAAAGTGAGCTAAAGTCGAAATAAATTGGGATACAAGAGGGCACCTAAATTATTATTAAAGCAGGTCCTATAAGGTATGTTTCACAAGGAGCCTCTTACGAGGGGTGGACAAATGTGCGGGAATATAAATCTGCACGCAGAGAATCGGGAATAAAGCTCCTACGAAAGTGAAGGGCCCTGCTGCTGATTTTTATATTATAAAATCTTGTTCATTATGGTCAAAATATTAATGAATGTGTTTTTCTAGGTACAAGGTTGTTGGTTGTTGCTCAAGTTGAGCTATTTTTATCAAGCTTTGCTGTTTTTTTAATATAATAATTGGGATAATGGTCTGTTCACTGTAGAAATTTAATCATTTACTTGGCCCCTGTAAGAATGCACAATGCAGTCTTATTATGTCTTGTTTTGATTAAGTGTTCATGCGTCGGTTGAGCGTTTGATCGTGTGCCTTCTACTGCATAATAGCTCCTTCTTTAATCGCCTTGAAATAGAAGACCTCTGTACGAGGCTTAGGCTGGTCAGGGTTCTTGTTGGAATGTTTTTTTCGTCAAAATAGTTCAGATTAAGCATTCAAATGTGGTGTAAGAACGAAAAGAAACCAAATAAATAATGTAAAAATTGCGCTAAAATGTGTTTCTATGTATGGTTGTATATTTACTCTCAACTTCTCTTCGCGGGCATTTCTGATATCTGTGCTACGAGGAAGCTCTGTATGTGTACAAACCATTTCGGCTCCCAAAACTCCGTGCCTTCCGCTCTGTTTGTCGTCGTCTCAGAACTCTTTGTAAGTTCATGTCTCCGGATGGCCGATAATGCCTGGCTTGAAAACTTTCTGATAAGGCCTCTCCCAAAATCCCCGGTTTAAGAGAGTCGTGCTGTCCTCTTCAAATCTCATCGGTGCGCGGAACTCGTTTTGAGATTTAGTAATTCTTCATTGCTGCTAGTACAGTGTAGTACATGAGGCAGTATTTCTCAGCTAATTTACTACTTAAGACTTGGTGATGGATCGAGCGTTGCGTGGTCACTAGTTTAGACGTAATAATTCCATTAGTCCTTTGTGGGTGCGATGAATGATGGGCAGTAAATAACACATATAAGGGAAGTGATGTTACGTATTTGCAGTGATGAGTGTTGTTTCAGCACATCGTATTTTTTACAAAGGGTCCTCTCAAACAATCCCGTCATTCATAATCTTCATCACTCTCGTTTTTCCTTAGGTGAGTCTTGATTAACTCAAGATAGGTCCTAATTGAAGCTTTTCATTGTCACCTTGAGTATTTTTTCATTATCATCGCCTGAATTCTTATTCAAACTTCTATTGGTTGAGGAATTAATGTCGCAGGTAAATTTATTTTTCTAATATTTTTTCTGTACAAGTTAAAACCTCTTGAAGCAATCTTAATTTCACTGAAACTCGAAGAAACATATTATTTGTTTTACCGATAAAGGGTGATAATTAGAAACCCTTCTCACGTTTTCCTCAAGTAGGAAGAACTTAGCTGGGTGTGTTCATATGTTGTTTTTTTAATTTTTTTCGGTATTAGTCGAGTTGCTGCTGCAATTTTTATTCATTTCATCCATGCAACTAAGAAGTAGTTCATTTTTCTCTTTAATCCAAGCATTCATGTACACGTTTCATTGACTCAGACGTACAACACATGAACGTACAGAAGAACATTAGCTGCGTGTGTGCGCCAGTGCTGCAGTGCGCGGTCGAGCGTTCGATGAGGCAGCCTTTTCATTCTCCCTCGCTAATTCATCATTCGGTGGACGTGCGAGCCTGTGTTCCCCTCAGACAGCGTAATTTAATTACACCAGTCCAGCCACTTCTTCTGCAGCCACTGGAGGAAGGCTGGTCTGACTTTCTGAATACCTTTGGGTCTTCAAAGGTTCATGGGTTTTTGTTTCCTCTGCGATACAGGCCCAATATTTCTCTTTTCCGTGACCTGCTCTTCTGTGATATTGCTTGATTGTTTTGTTGACTTTGTTTGATTCAGGCTAGTTCTTAAATATTCGTTATAACTTATATCAGGAAACCCAAGAACCTCTTTTACCTAGCCTTTCATCTTAAAGTTCAAATGTGCTCAATTACTAACGACAAGGTAACGAAAACTCACTCTCTATAGTCATTGCGTGACTGGAAAATGCTATCCGGTAATCTGCTAAATTACTTGTTGTTGAAAATAAGCATTGATAATTATCAAAACCTCTATATGTCGTTTATTACATATCGACTGCAGGCATAATCAAGTGAATGCAAGATGAGCTAATTTGGTATCGGAAAAGTGCAGTGTCCCGTGTGCTTTATTTTATTTTCATTCTGCCGCTTCAATTGTCAAGTGAATACAACCAGAAAAAGTTCACTTAGCTGTACATTAGTGGTGCTGCAGGGGGATACAAGGTAATTATCTAAGTTTTAATAACATTCTATTAATTTCACTTCATGTATTTTAGCATCGAGGAATCAACAATACATTTTAATCATGAATGTTACTAACTATATGAGTGCATATAAATCAGTAGTGTTGCTTTTTATCCCTCGTTTGAACAGAACCGTGGATTGTTTTTTATCATCTACATGTATAATCAACTATGTATCTCCATCTCTCGCTCTCTCTGTATCTGTGTGTGTCCGTCCCATTACCTCCTATCTATTACTGAAGAAAAATTATTGAACTGAAATCAGAATTGGTATGCATGTATTATGAGCATTGTATTGTGGATACCAAAGGCGCCGGATCACTATAAAACACTCAATTTTTTCTCTTATTAGCTTCTATCTCTTACACAGCCATGTTATCATTAGGTAAGATACAGAATGGAAGTTCTTTTTATATTCAAGAAAAATATTCAATACACAATAGTTAGCAATAGTTACTCTGTAGTAAACACAATAGTTCGTAATAAAATCTTTAATACGTTCATCTTTATAATAATTTCAATTTAGTCAAATCTAAATCCTGGAATTTCCACGGGAACTGTCTAATGTTGCATAAATGAGCTTCGCAAGCCACCTGCTTCCGGTGGATAATGCTATTAACTTAATTCCAAAGCGACACGGTGCTGAAGCTATTTTTAGCGCTATCTTGCATAAATTATTATGTAACTAAGAACGCGCACGGACTGAAATTCCAATTATCCAAACAAGAATCATATGATCTCAAGTAATTACCATGAGAAATTATATCAATTTCCATAAGTTATTCACGTAAGACTATGTATTGTTTCCGGAAAGCTTGAATATTGAAAGTATTCATTTCATCTAATAAGATTTTCAATTTGTATTCGCATTTAAAAGCGTGCTTCGTAGTAGGTTGTCTGAAATGGATAGAATACCTTGCTCCCTCAGCTGTGCGGCTATGAACTGCGCTCTCCTAAATGATATTTTTTTCTGCTGACGCCGCGTATTGCGTGGTTTGTGGTGAGGCAGCTGGGACCGGTTAGGACGGATGATCAGGTCGCTCCTCTCATTGAATGAACTTTCCCGTAATCTGCTGATCTGAGTCATAATCGTGGTTTAGGGATAACCGATTGCCAAGGTTGGTCAAGTCATTTGTAGATTATTTTTGTAGAAGCTCCAATGCATCTTGCCTGAGTGCCATTTGATTTTTGCAAGTTAATTTTTGGATTCGAAGCTTGCATCTTTTTTTCTCATCCCATTGGCAAACCAAAATTGATTTACAGTAAAGTAAAAATATTGGCGCCTTTGCTAGTAATTTCGGTACGATGAATTGAGTGGAACATGTATTCTTCAGATTCTCGCTCTTGAGTGATTAACTTGCACTGAGATCTGTTAACAGTGTGAAACTTGAGTCTTAAAAAAAACGAAAAAAAAACATTTGAATCTATGATCCAAGCTCGTTGCGCTGACGCGAGTTTTACTGCAAGCAACGCAAACAGACAGTTATATTTTGAAATGCATCGATCGCGAAGCATCAAACGAGCTGGAACTATTTCTTTCTGTTACGATTGACTTTAATGGGTGTAGAAAGTCAACCATCTAATTACGAAATGTAAGATACTGCTACTTTAGTTGATTACTACGAGGAACATTAAAGCGTTTACCAGCAACGCCATGTCTTCCTCCTTGTAAGGAATTGTCCAGCAATTGTGATTTGTTTATTGGTTTCTCAGTAATCGTCGAGGGCTGAGAGCACTAAAAGATCTCTAGTTATGATTAGCGTAAATGCCCGTAATGAACCCGCCTGTCGTACAAATTCAGTCGTAAGTTCGGTTGTACATTTCCAAGCCGAAAGTTTGGTTCTTGAAAGAGTTTGGTTCTTCTTCCGATGTATTTGCTTGTCCTTTCAATTGATTTCCGATAATTTTATTTTTCAGAGAATCTTTTGAAACAGGGAAACAACTTTCTACAGAAAAATAAAATAATTGGTGAAAATCTGACTTTAGCAATGGGATTCGAAACAGAAAGCTAAATACCAGCATAACGAAACTAGGATGTCACACGCTGTTGTCTCGTCTTGTTGAAAGTACAAGTTTAAACCTAGCTGTTACTTGCAAATGCAGGAAGCGGCAACATAACTTCCTTTTTTCAGAGCGAAGCGCTTTGAAAAAAAGAATTTATGGTACTGTAGCCTGTATATCTAAAATTAGTGACCGTGATTTCGTACTAATAATTGGTAAATAATAATTGTTCTTTATGATAATTACACTCGAAATTTGAAACATTATTTGTGAGGCAAATTAAAAAACGGATGAACGAGAATCAAAGTTTTGAATACATTCGTAGTGTAATACGGGTGTTTGAATCATATGTTTATTATTAACTATAAATAAAAACAGCCAGTTGAAATAAAATCATCACCATTGTAAAAGTATATTGTGGCAAATAAGGTACTGAAAATTATTAAGTAGCAGTAAGAGAAAATTATATTGCCTGACCCATTGTGTAAATGCTCATGTCGAGTGCAAAAATGATAAACACGTGTCTCCTCGCTTTGTTTGTGTTGTGTATGTTCATTGTAAGGCCTCTCACGCCCCTCTAGTGTTGAGTTACCTGGGTCACTCAGCAAAGGTCAGATTGCACTGGCAGGCCTATTTTTGCCCATCATATGTCCGGCAGGTCCTCAGCAGCCTCCAGTTGGCAGTGATTCTGGCACTCGACCGCACGTCTCTTTTTTTGTCATTTTCTGTTTGTTGTCGTCTGCGAACTCCCTGTAAGTTTATGTCTCCAAATGACCGATGTTGCTTGGCTTGAGTAGTTTCTGATAAGACCTCTCTCAAATTTCCCGCTGCCGACATGGTTGACGCGGCTAGAAATACGGCATGGGACTTGGGTAAAACAACCGAATAATTATCGAAGTAATTATCCGACCCAAGAATGGGCCAGAAGGTTCGTTCCTATAGCCTCATTCTATTCTATTCTATTTCAGGTTTAAGAAAGTCGAGCCGTTCTCTCCGAATCTCATTGATGCGTGGGACTCTTGTAAGCTGTATAGATAAGAATAGAACAAGGCAATAGGAACGAGCCGTTTGGCCCATTCTTGGTTCAACACCGAAGTCCCACGACGTTTCAATACCGAAGTCCCATGCCGTATCTAATCGTTAGTCTTTCATCATTCAAATTAATTCAAGTGGAAATCGCTGCTGGCAGCTTATGTCTGGCAATTTTTCACATGTGTATTGGAGTCAACAGCAATAAAGTCAAGCAAGTCTACATTTTAAGGACAAATATCTCTGCAAGGATTTTATTTGAAATTGTTTATAATTTACATTAGTTAAAATGTCTTTTAGTTTCTGTCTAAAGTGTCAGGATGAACAATTACATGATATTCTTAGAATGTAGTAAATACTTGGAATTAATGCTCAATCGCAAGTCCTATCTTGCAAATTGGTCTGTTTTTCTGAATTTAAAGTATATTCGTAGGTACTTTTAACTTTGTTTCATGTACCACATCAATCATCAATTACAGTAATTATGTTTTATTTCAATGAACCTCAGTTGGCGAGAAGAGTATATTCAGAAAACTCGTCATAGAAAGTTTATCTTACGAGAAAGTTTACTTCAGCCTGTCTAGTTTTCCATAAATTCTATTGTTTTTTTTTCTGTTGCTTGCATATGCTACTTTTATTCCCTTTTAACTTTAGAGTTTGTGTTTTTTTAATTCCAATAAATAAGGCAACTGGAATTATCGAAAGATTCCTTAATATGGGAATAAATTGACTAGTCTTTGTGACTGTATTCTGCATTTAGCTGTAATATCTTTTTGTTCCTACATTTCTTGTTTGAATTTTCAAATAAATATTACCTATTGCTTGTAAATTTTGAACAGTTTATCGTTAGAATAAGTTCGATCATTATTTTTTCTTTCTCGAAGTGAGCAAAGAACAAAGAATACTAGGTACTCGTACTCACATTCTGTCGATTTTGATCTGTGACGCATACCATTAAAGATGCAAGCTGAACTGTTTTTTGTGTTGCTAGCTAGAGTGGAGAATGGGATTACGAGACATCAGAGCAACGCAAGATCTTTGGGTACTCTTTGTAAACCGAAACACATGCAACTTCTGCGTTGCTTCAAACGTAAGTCGTTTCGAATCGCATCAAAAATAGTTTGTGCTATTACGTCGACTGCTAACTCATACTTTACTTCTAGTGTTGTCATTGGCTTGTGTCAAAGTCACGTACTACAAAGTATGTGCGATTCCTGCTCTTTGGTTACATGCGCCGCACAACGAGAAAGCCGATACTTTAAACTGACCATGGTTATGACTAACGGATTTACTAAATTCTTATTTTTTATTCTATATTAGCATGTATTATTCCAGACACACATTTATTGTGCTTTCGTGCATTTCTTAGAATGAATATACTTGGCATTGCAACACTTGAGTATACTGAAACGCTCATAGACCGTCCGTGCTTTTTACACATAATTAGTCTCCTTTCCTGTCGACCTAGTTCCTGTTTTTATTAAAACATTGTTCTCTGATCTACTGCTCGTAATCTCGTTGTATAAACCTTTGGAAAGTGCTCCAACATTGCTGGAGTTGCTCTTTAATGTTTTCTAGTTGCCGACAACCAAGCCAGCGTTACCGAAAGGGAGCGTCAAACTGTCATCGTCGCTACAAGTGGCAATTAACCGTATGAGCCCTCGCAAGTCGTCTTGAGCGGTGTTTTTAGTGACTGAGCTGATGCCACTTCAAACTTCTCGGATTAATTACTTGATCTGCTAGAAGTTATAAGCTCTTTCTTACACTTGCTTGTGAAGGGAATGAGATGCTTGTTAGGATGACGCCTTAAGCTTGTTTCCTCACCCCGAATCAAAGATGAATTTAGCTACCGTCAAATATTCTTTTTCATTGTATGTTTTTCAAGTTTTGTAATAACCACAAAACTGCGTAATCATTTGATCATTCTCTTTTTTTTTGCCCTGTTTAAGCAGTAAATTAGAAATCTAATTGTAATTGTGTTACTAAGGACCTACCAGTGAACTAGTGTTACTAATGCACACTCGACTAGCGTTCAATTTTTGCTCCGAGAAGGTAGCAAGTAAATCGTGATTTCTTGCGTGTCTTCGTATACATCTAATGTTACCACTGTTAACCGTGGTCAAAATTACTCAAGAAAGGTGCTTGTTTTAGCTAATTTGATAAGCAAATGCATGAATACATGCTTGCTGCTGTAAGAGTGTGGTCTCTGTTTTATAACACTATGAGAACTTGTTGAATGCTTTCTACTAAAGTGGCTCACTGATTTGTATATTTTCTGATGTGCTCACCCAAATTATTGGGCCTCATGTCCGGTCACCTTTACCTCATATCGAGAAGTAGAATGTATGGTCTTACAGCAGAGTAGGATTTACAGTTTCCGTTACTGTCCTAAAACACATATTGTGGCTGATTTTTTACGAAACACGCTAAAAACACATCGTCCAAGGACTCTGAACTTAGCTTGCTGGCCATTATCCTAACTTGTGGAACCATTTTTCACAGTATGACCTGTCCTTTGTTATCATTCATCTCTTTCACGCATATACGGTCATTAGTGCGCCTCGTAACTTATGCCGTCATTCATCCTGTTCTTACTGTATAATGGCCACAAGTATGGGCAGAGAGCGATGCAGGAAATCATGAATGTTCACGAGAATCCGGTTTCGAAACTGTGGGAAAAGGAGGTCGTTTGTGCAGGTAATTTTGGCTCTGTGGATATGGCAACAAGCCAACTTGAAGCTGTGTTCCAAATCGCAGATTAAGCTCATATCCAACGAAATGAGTTCCAAAGACATGCTTTACCAGAACATCGTTTTTTATAAATACATATTACACAATTTAGCATTGCATGAAATATTATCAAGTTCTGAAAACGGCCTCCCGTGAGGATACGCTGCGTTAGATTGTCATTCAGCGTATCAGTGGTGACCTTAACTACTCATCGCACAATCAGTCACAATTATCGTGGAAGGCTGTTGTAGGTTCAGGTGTTAGTTTTATGGAGCTTGTTTTTTATTTACTTCTCATTCTCATACGGAATTGCTGATGTTCCGAACAGCTGCCCTTCCACAGGAGTGCCTAGAGACTACATCTCTTTACTGTAATTTGTTGTGTAATTTTTCGATGTAGAAGGTGCTATGTTTATTAATTAGAAATAAGAACTTGCAAAACTGCGAGTGAAACTTTTTAAGTACACCCGAAATAGACAACGAGTCGTTTTACCTAACGTACGTTGCCGTTCTTAGTGAAAGTTGAACTGTATCATTGAATCAAACTCAAATATTCGTTATAGAGTTCAGAATTAATACAATTTTATGTTGTATAAAATATTAAACGGAGAAATCAGTCTCACTCTTCCTAATCTTGGGGAACCGTGTATGTGAATTTCAAGTGTCAAGTAACCTTGAATTCTTGTACAGAAATTTCGAGGAGTTTTTTTTTCAGCCTGAACAACAACTCACGAGTGCACCG
>VCRD01006655.1:0-18427 GCA_006783055.1 Trinorchestia longiramus
GATTTGTCCAAATGTGTTGAGAGTTGGTTAGATATTACTTTTTCTAGTATTTTGTATAAGACTGGTAGAAGGCTAATTGGCCTGTTATTTGACGCAGTATTGATGTCACCTGCTTTATGCAGTGGTTTGATTATGGAATGTTTCCACTGATCCGGGAATTTGCTTGTCGCAATAAAAGTATTGATAATCAAATGAAGCAATGGTGCTGTAAAATTGAAACTGTCTTTGATGTATTGAAGGCTTATGTTGTCATGTCCAACGGCCTTAGTATTTTTCAGCGAATATAAGATTCTGCGTATTTGCTGTAGACTAACTGGATTTGGTTTCCATGCGTTAGTTGTAGTTAGTAATTGAGCAGGATTAAGGCCAACATCAACAGGTTTATGTGTAGTAAATTTAGATACTTCATCGAAGACTTTTGCTCCGACTTCAAAGAAGAAAGTATTGAAATTAGTGGCTGTTTCCAATGGATTGTCGAATTTTTTCTCTTCTTTTATGTTTTGTACTGTGCTATTTCTTTGATGATTTCCCCGGTTCGTTTTGGATTTTTCTTTGCTGTTTGTAGTTCCTTTTGGAAATGCTTTCGTTTTGTTTCGTTATTTTTTTTTGCGGAGAGCCATTGCATGATGTTTATAACGGTCTCGTAGAGAGTTGTTCGATTTGTTACATTTAAATTCGTATAAGTATTTTTTTTCACTTTGCACAATTGTTTTATTTCATCTGTTATCCAGGCGGTATGCTTTAGTTTAACTCTCCTCGTGGTGTATGGTGCACATTCGTGTAAGGCTCCTAAGAAATTCTCATTGAAAATTGAGACTTGACTGTCAACATCATCGGTGAGTTCCATACCTTGAAAGTCATTCCTCCTATCCCATAGTTTTTCCTGGAATAGTTCTGGTGTGTATAGAGTCTTCATACGGTAGGTAATTAAGCAGGATTTCGGTTTCTCTTTTGCTACATTAATTAAACATTCTACTGCGTGATGGTCGGATACTGAAGGTGATATTTCAGTGCCGATTATTGCTTCAGGAATATTTGTAATTGCTAGATCTAATAGAGTTTTGGAAGTTTTTGTTATGCGAGTTGGTTCTTGGACCATTTGTGATAGATTAAGTCTGTTTAGCATTTTGGTTAGCTTATTACTTTTATTAATTAGGTCTACGTTGAAGTCGCCGAAAGCATAGAAGAATTTTTTGGTTTCTGAAATTGTTCTAAGAGTTTTCTGAATAAACTCTAAAGATGATTGTAAAGAAGCAGATGGGTGTCTGTAGACGGTGCCAATAATGAAAGATTTGTACTTTTTTACCTGCACGTTAAGCCATACCATTTCTATACCCTCACACATTTCTTTTTCCAAAATCTGTGATGTTGCTTACATGAATACAAAATTTAGCAAAAGTATTAATATCATGAGATAGCATTATAAGACAACTGCTGAGTAAAATACTAAGGCATTGTACCTAATTAGCTGGCAGATAAAGAAATACAAAACCAGGTGCCTATAGGCAGCTTCTCTCCGAGGCTGTGAACTTTAATCACCGTATCAAAACGGCTGGTCGATCTTTAAGTGTACCCGTCATAAAATACTCGAACGTAGAGACTCGAGTTATACGAAACTCGCCAGTGATATTTGTTGCCTGACTCAATAATTATTATTCAAAATATACTACACCACAACTTCTTCAAACACAATCTAAATCATTCGAATGAAACGTGACTACACTGAAATGAGATTACGCGATACAATTTAATAGTCAATTAACTCATTGTTTTACATAAGGAAATCTTGGTTTGAACTCTTGCTTAAGACTATACAGAGGAAAATCCGAATAATTCCTTTTGCATTACAGACTGCGTGGTAAACTCAAATCTCAACAATAGAAACACTGCTGACACTAAGTAAATTATTTACTGCATTGCGGAATAATGTACGACGAGAGATCCGTCGAATTACTGAAAAACTATCACCGGAATTAAAAACAATCTTTTTTTATTTCCAATCGAGTACACAGAACATAGACATTAGTACATTGGTTTTTCAAATTCTTAAGGTTAACATTCTAAGAGTAAGGGTGATGGTGAGCAAACTGCTAAGCCTACAGAGGAACGTCTAGGCCAAGTTAAAATGATAAGTTTAAGGAAAACTGGTGAGTAAGTGAAAAGCAAACAACCGAACATTGTCAATAGAAACTTGCTCGTCAGAGAGACCGAAAGCGCGAATGGAATTGTTGTTCACTGGATAATGGTTGTGAGGGAACTGACGGGCATTTAGTCTTAAACTTGTTGTTGACTACAATCTTCTATAAACGAGAGTTACAATTTGAAGTCATGACCATGATTAAATTTTTCACTTTAAAATACTAATCACAAGTGGCGTGAAATAAGTGTATAGATTACCTCTAAAATATTACTAAGTTTAATAACATTTTATACTAAAATAATCCCGATATTTTAGCGGCCCTACACGTGTATCATTGTTACCTTCAAGTGTTGGTAAAACGTCTGGATAATAATAAGTTCTTTTAAAGCCTACGTTTGAGATTGTCTATTGTGGTATATTAAGATTCAGAAGGTGCCTAATCACTCGTGTCCAGGCTCTAATATGACTAATGGCAACTGAGAATGACATGGACCATATGACCTTCAAATGTTACTAGGCTGGGCTATATTTTGTATGGTAATATTAACTTGAGTAGAAATTTTCCTTAAACTTAAGGTGCGTCCTTAAGGGCATCTTAATAAAAAGCTATTCCCCCTTAATCAAAATAGTTTAGCCCTAAGTTGATAGAGTAATAAGTATCTCACTCTCATTGCATGCTTGAGGTTAATGAATCCGTAAGGTTTTACGAGGGTTGTTTTTTCAACCTACGAAAGGTTATGAAAAAGGTAATTGTGCATAATATAATTTTATTTACCAAAAGTACTGCAATACCTTACTTATTTCTCCACATAATCGCCCTATCGCTCGAGATGTGGGCAATTGAATATGGTTGCTATAATCGATGTATCCGCTTGATGTGAGTTACGAAATATAATCAGTTTTATGCAAGCAGAAGGATGTAGTGCTGCTGAAATCCATCGCAGAATGAACAAAGTGTACGGTGACAACTATGAGTAAGGATAGTATACGGGAATGGTGTAAAAAAAAGGTGAACCGACTGCCGTGAAAAAGGTGGACGTCAGTTCGTCTTTTTAGATTTTTTACACCATTCTCGTGCACTACCCTTGGTAATAAAATACAACTGAAATGAGAAGAAATTAGCATTGAGTGTAAATATGCAGGTCGAAAGAGGCTAGCCCCAACGATGTTTTTTCTGAAGACGAAGAGCCTACTCGTTTTGTAGTTTGATTTAGTGGAAAATGAATAAATGGTTAAAATTGCCATTTAGAAAAACTTAAGGTAGGAATTCACCAATCAAAAAGAAACTCAAAAGTTAATAGAACAACTGACGAATAGAAAATTGAAGATTGTGGCCCTTATAGTGGAAAAACACCTGCGTTTTACCCGCCAGATAGCTCTGATAAGGTAAAGTAAAGATATAATGCTCAGATCCAGTTATTCTAGAGCTTCTCCCTGGTTTAGCTGGGCAAACTGCAGAGAGGTATGTAGTTGAATCTCCTTTGAGGAGTTTACACTTTTCCAGCATAAGATGTTGCGGGCATGACATCTCTACTGCTTATTACGCTCTTCACTTCCCCATACCTCAGTCTTTGTTCCGTTTGCTTGACAAGTATTTCCTCTTCCAATATATAAAAGAAGTATTTCCTAGAACCAGTAGGGTTTTGCTTGTCGGAATTAGCACATTTCGGTGGTCTATCACTAGACAGCTCAAGCTGGTCCTGGACACAGGTTGCACACATTTCTCTTTAAAATCGGCACGTTTGGTTCCATGTCTTTACATCTGACACTTGAAGCACTGACGTGAATCTGATATGTATAGTTGCACATTACACCTCCCCTTCTTATTTCCATGGAATGTGAAAGGAGGCACTGGTCGAATTTAAGAATGTATATTGGGGGTTGTACCAGGATGCTATTTTTATCTTTTTTTCCTGTACAGAGTCTTTACAACATACCGCGGTAACTCTTCCAAGCGGCGCTTTTCAGTGTAGTGTAGGTAATTTGTGGACCAGATTAAACAAACAAAAAACAAAACAAAAACACATATTTCCAATAAAGTTTGTACATAAGAAATGTAACAGCATTGGTTTTTAAAGATGCCTTATCATAAAATCATTAAGTGGTAGGTATTCTATGCATAGTATCATAGATGATATAACTGCAGTACCTAGGGTAAACGTAAACATTCACATCACGCAATGAACGTAAAATATACATGGGGAAACAAATGAAACTTCGCTTTTTCAATGATGACTTATGAGGTAATCATTGGTGATACATATACATTCTGACGTGGTAGGTATTATACGCATTTTAGGTGATAAGCGAAATATTATCTTTAGGTACAGCTTAGACTTGACATCATTACATTTAACTGAATTGGATGTTTAACATCCGAGAAAGACCAAAAAAGGAAAATTATGAGAGCGAAAACTTAAAACATAGAGTTTTGATTGTTATTAAATTGAAATTGTAATTTCTAATTACTGGTTGACTGCATGGTATGGCTTGCTGATGATCGATTTAAATTAATCATTATTACAGTTATCTGTAAATATCGTGTTTAATACGAGTATGAACGGGCGTTATATATCAGAGAAAGAGAGTGAAAAAAATATAATATAACAGTGAATGTGTCAGATTTTCAATACTTAGATGTTGATCTAGATAAGAAAAGCTGTAGTAGACTAAAGTTCTGAGGTTTCACAGTCACTTATTCTAGCAAATTTATTGCAGCAATTACTGACATTGACGGATAAATTTTTTGATTATGCCTTCGATAAGTAAAAAAATAACGTAAAAGATTACATATATATATATATATATATATACATACATATACACATACACACACATATATATATATATATATATATATATATATATATATATATATATATATATATATATATATATATATATATGCATACACCCAAGACTACTATATCCAGGACGTGCATCGCCATGTAGCTGACTACGGTAGCGGAGGCCATTGTATTCTTAGTAACATAACATTTTCTATCGGACGAATTGATCAAAAGTTACTTCTTTCAAGCAATAGAAGGGATAATAAGGTTTTACAGCGAATTTTAAATAGTTTGATGCACTGTAATGCTTTGAAATACCAATTTTAACCGGACTTAACATGTATTATTGTATGAGCTTAGTGGCCACTTTATAGAAAGCCGAGTTGCTGCAGTTTCCGACTTTACAAATTGATTATAGTAAATCTTTTCCAATGCAAACAACCAAACATACAAACATTCGCGCATATAAACAAACAGACATAGAAGCAAAAACCTACCAAACTGCAGCGATTAGTCAGCCAAACGGGCCTTCTTGACAAAGGTCTGAAAGACTTCATTCTTCTGCTACTCTTTCTCTGAGGGGTTGACAGCAAATTGAGTGAGTGTAGTAGTCTTCAGAACACTGCCTTTCTTTGACTCGTACAGTTCCTTGACGTCTGCAAATGATGCCGTGTTTCAATGTCAAGGCTGATCTTCTGGCCCTTCTCACTGAACCAGTTGTTGCAGATGCAGTTGTTTAGCAGATGTACTGTGTCAAAAAGAAGAAACCAGACACGCTCGTTGTCAAGAGGATGCTTGACCGTGGCACTGCAATTACCTAATGATTAGAATGGAAGTGGCCTTGCAGTCTCGGTTGCTCTCGGCCATGCCACTCAGCAACCCACCAGAAATTGAAACAGCTGGGCAAATCTGTACTTCATCTGCCAAGAGAAACACATTCTTCTGTTGCAGTGTCTGGACTTTGTTAAATGTTTCTCTCAGCACCTTGTCCTTGTCAATAGAAGAAGTGATGTACTGCAGCTTACGTTTGTGTAGCAGTACCAAAAAGTCTCTGAGCTGTTCATAATTACACTTTGGGTATGATTGAAGAGCAAAACAATCATTCATGGAAAACTGCTTCTGTGATAAAAGTTCCTACAGACGTCAAAAATACCAACTTCTCCTTTTCGGTGTCGACATAGGCTGACGTGTGAGCTTAAAGGGTGACAACATTTTGGATCGTTTTGTTAAACGGGATGTCATACATAGTTCATTGCCAAGCGCACAGTTTCGTCAGACTGTGTATACGATCTCAAACCATTGTTGGGATGAAGTGTCTTAAACAGTGGTACACTAATGCCGTTCTTGAATACACTGAGCGTTAGTGGGGAACACAAAGTGGGCTTGTTTTTGACAATCACAGACAGGTTGCAATCTCTGAAGTCGTCGGTCATGAACAAACACACAAGCCTTTCTTTTGATCTTGAAATAATCAAGTTCTTGTACTGCTTCTGCAGGTTACGTTCAGGTTTGAAAGCATCAAATGAAGTAATCTTATCCTTCTGAAGAAAATACCTCAGTTGTTGGTCTTCCACTTGTGCCGGGCGAGGACAAACAACAACAAAAACAAAAACGTATATTTCCAATAAAGTTGGTACATAAAAAATGTAACATCATTGGTTTTTAAAAATGCCTTATNTAGTACTGTCTTTCTGTCACATTTTGAATAATTTGAGCACCAATTTTCTGGTGCGTCTGTTCACGTGAACGGTCAGAGAGAGAACCGAGAGGAGCAGGTTTTGGAGATGGCAGACATGAAGCAGGCACATTGAAGATACTGGGAGGGATTCCAGGTCGCACAGAACCACCATGCAATTTGATCAAAGGTGGGTCAGCACTCCAGTGCATCTCACAAATGAAAAACTTGTCTGGATTGGATCAACAACAAAATTTCAACGTTTTCACTTGTGTGGATGAAACACTTGGCGTCTGTTCTCCTTATTGTAATTACCCCGACAGTTCACAACCCCACACTTGTTCGGCATTTAAGAATACATATAATTAGCAATAAACTATGTAAATAAACAGAATCCAGTTAGAAATGGAGCCATGTACCTCGAAACAAACAACAATGTCCGATTCAAGCCGAGTGACAGACTACAGTAATGTTAGCACTGCGACAGTTGCTGACTGACTGAACTCTGTGGACTGACTTCCGCTAGCGTAGTCCACTATATGGCCGTGCAAGACCTGTTTCAGTAGTCCTTGGGCTCAACAATTAGGAGAATTTTATATAAGCTATTAAACATATCACTGCATGTAAAGGACATCCTTAATGTTACACTGAGGAATTAGGGAGCTATGATACTGCAAACCCAACGTGAGTGTAACGGACGGACTAACTAAGGAAGGAACAAGTAGAATTATCATATGACGATAAAATACAAATTAATTTAATCTAGATTGTGGAATTTGCACGGGAACTATCTAGTAATATAAATAAATGCTGTGTATATCCATACAATAAAGTTTTAGATTTTCACAACATAATTTTAGATATGTAATTAAAAATCAAAACGTGTGTAAATGAAATTCTGGATAGCGATTTATGAAAACACTACTTTTACCCATAAAATATTTCACTGAGAAATAACTTGATACATTGCCAGAAATAAACTAAAATCCAATTATAAACCAAAATAAATGTCACCTTTGTCAAGTTATTCCAAAAATGTAATTTATTACTGTCTTTATTTGGAAGAAAACATGAATGCAATCATTATATTTCAAATGCATTACACGCTCCTATAAATTAAAACCTAAAATCCACATATTAGAATTTAACATATATAGTAGACTACGTATTTCCATCTCTCTGTACCTGCGTGTGTCCATCCCATTACTTCCTATCTATCACGGAAGAAAAATTATTGAACTGATATCAGAATGGTTATGCATGTATTACAAGCATTGTATACTGGATACCAAAGGCACCGGATCACTATAAAATACGCCATTTTTCCTGTAATTAGCCTTCTTTTCCTACACGGCCATGTTTTCGTTAGGTAAGATACAAAATAAAAGTTTTGCATATATTTAAGAAAAATATTCAGATTCTGATAGTATCATGGGTAAAAGTGAAAAATGTATTGGTATCATAGATCCTTAATTTTGTCACTTCTAAATCAAGGAATTTTAACAGGTACTATGTGGGCCACGTTGTCGGTAGATAAGATGCACAATGGAAGTCCTGTATATATTAAGGAAAAGTATTCATTTAAAACACGATAATACGTTGTAAATCTTCAATGCATTTATTCTTATGGTAATTTTAAATTAGTCAAATCTAAATCGTGGAATTTCCACGGGAACTGGCTGGTTAGTTAAAATCTAGATCAGTGATCTTCAAAGTGTGGGTTGCGGCCCACTGGTGGGTCGCACGACCATTGAAAGAGGGTCGGGAAATCTATCACCATACTTTTCTAATTAATGTAATAATGTTATTTTAGGATAAAATATATCATTTTTAAGATAAATAATTAACAGTAGATCTGCTTTCTTCATAAACATCAAATTTTTCTGCTATATTTGTATTTTATTCTTTATTTTGCTGGAGTTAAAGGGGTCGTACAAAAATGAAATCATTTAAACTCTTCATTAGTAGATACAGAACTTCCATTGTGCATCTTATCTACCGATAACATGACCGTGTATAAGAAAAAAGTTAACAACAGAACAAATGGCGTGTTTTATAGTGTTGTTTTGTGTCTAAATAATGAATAATAGAACAAAAATAACTTAAAACTTTCATAAAATACAATAAATACAAACGACTTTCCATAATTTCAATAGAAAACCATCAAATTTTCAACTTTAAATTGAAAATAACGAGATTTCATGTATGATTCACATTTTATGTTAATTTTTTTCACTAAC
The DNA here is from genome assembly GCA_006783055.1 of Trinorchestia longiramus. Classification (NCBI taxonomy): domain Eukaryota; kingdom Metazoa; phylum Arthropoda; class Malacostraca; order Amphipoda; family Talitridae; genus Trinorchestia; species Trinorchestia longiramus. Next base: position 8,845 of record VCRD01006655.1, read on the forward strand.
TAAAACATAAAAATCTGAATTGATTGCATAGAAAATTCGGCCTAATGTTTATAAGAGAAGTATGCGAAGTCAGTGAATGTTATAAATTAATGGTAGGTATATCCCACTGTATGATGTGACTAAATTCTAAGCTTGCTATTTAGATACTTATATACAAGACGAGTGTTATCATTCTACATTAGTATATGCTAATCCCAATGTACAACTAAATTCTGTCTGCGGCGTTTTGAACACCCCAGCACACACAGGGCCTACAGCGTCAGCCACACCAGCTTCGAATAAGAGGGTGGAAACAACGAACAACGAGGAGGATTGTCAATCGACAGCAGAAGTTTTAAGGTCAACAGTAACATAGCCCGTGCAGGACTCAAAAGCAAAACATCACCTAGCATATACTAATGTAAGGAATAATCGAATAGCATCGAGCGATAATATGTTATATAATAAGTCTAGCATTAAGCCATTGTCTCAACAAAATATCTGTTACGCAACTGTCCAAATGTGTGACTCAAATGCAATGAAAATACCATCAGTTCATGCTAATGTGAGAAATCAAGTCGCATCTCACGACAGTAAGGTGTTATATTATAAGCATAATGTTAAGAATTCGTTTAAGCAAAGTCACTGTCATGCAAATAACACTCCGTATGCTATTAGCAATTCTGATACGCCTATAAATTGTTTTCCTCAATTCGCAGAGCACTCCAATGTACGTAAAAAAATTACTTATGAAGAATCGCTGCACCCTTTACAAATAAAAATTTCGCATGTTATCCATGAAGTAAATAGCNATAAGGCATTTTTAAAAACCAATGATGTTACATTTCTTATGTACCAACTTTATTGGAAATATACGTTTTTGTTTTGTTGTTGTTGTTGTCTGTCCAATATCCATTTAATAATTAACCAGTTATTTGAACTAAATTCTTTCATAAGGTTATATGATCTGACGCAGATGACTCCCACCAGAGTCTCCACTCAAATCTCAGGGCAAGGAAATGTTAGTAACAGCGTTAGTTTTGATGGCTCTCTGCATCCTTTGCAAATAAAGAGCTCACACGTTATCCACAAATTAACTAGCGACCTGGCCCTTACGGCCACACAACTCCAAAAAATCCTAAAAACGTGTACCACCTAAACCGACATCAGTCTCCACTGCTCGCAGCCACCGTAGTTGAGTGGTCTGCGGCCTGTGTTCTGTATCAGGTCTCTGCTTCATGTGGAAAGGCCGTGGGTTCGAACCCGGCCATGGACACGAGTTATTTCTCGTTCGCCGCCACGTGCACTCAATCCGCAAAGCACTCAACTCCACGCCCATGAAGATGCCCATCAAACAAAACAAACAAACAATCTTTATTTCCAATCAAGTACACAGTACGTAGACATTTAGTACATTGGTTTTTAAATTCTTAAGGTTAACATTCTTAGAGTAAGGATGATGGTGAGCTCCATGCGACGATCCTGGGATGTGTCCATGGGCGGGGAGTTGAGGTCTTACCGATAAGTGCGAGCTCACGGCGCGAAACGAGAAACAGCTCGTATTCATTGCCGGGTTTCGAACCCGCACGCAGTCTTTCTGCACAAGCAGAGACCCGATACAGAACACGGGTCGCAGACCACTCAACTACGGTGGCATCAACCTCCCGGGATCGTCGCATGGAGTTCACCATCACCCTTACTCTTAGAATGTTAACCTTAAGAATTTGAAAAACCAATGTACTAATGTCTATGTACTGTGTACTCGATTGAAAATAAAGATTGTTTGTTTGTATGTTTATCCAATATTCAGTTTGTAATTGAACAGCTATTCAAACTAAATGTCCACATCAGCTCATACGACCTTATACCTATAACTCCCTCCACTATTTCTTCCTATCCGAATTATCAGAGACCTCTTAACACTTTACTTGTGGGAGACAATATTCTCTGAACAGTTAAAAGAAATGACATCGACACCATATGCCGAATCCAAACCATCTCATCTGGTCAATTTAATGACCTTCTGTATACTATAAATCGGATGCCAAAATTTAAAAATTACATAATCTGTTTCCGGGACCTGCACCTTTCACAATCAGGCCTGACTCAAATCAAAAAAGTTATTGCGACAAAACACTCCACTGCCCGGACTTATATAGTCAATTTCTGCAGTGATCAACAACTGAGTAAAGCGCTCACGCTCTGCAAAGAATTGGATTTCACATTTATTCCACTCCGAACATGTGCTTTAACTCACGCTCAGACAATCAAGAAGCACCAAACCTTGCCTCACATTAGAAAGGAAACTCAAAAATTTCTTGTTCGAATTGCTATCAAATCAACGCTACGACTCAACACACCGTACTACTCACTTTCTGGAAAAATCCCAGACAAAAACACTAATCTTGAAAAGTCGCTTAATAAACTCGTAATAATGAATACAACCCAAATAAACAACACATGTTCTAAAACAGTAACTAATCATAAGCACGTAAATGCTTTACACGCGCTAGACCTTCTCAAAATGAATATGCACTCAAAAGGAAATGACGGCAGTCCACCGAATCAGCACTTTATACACATAAATCAACTATCCACAGACTCAATTGCTAACAACTATAACGTACAAACAAATAATAAATTCTCCTTACTTTCTAACAATACGAGCACGGACTGCGCAATGCCCCTATCATCCATAAGTCATAGACATCCAAATAAACATGCAAAAATAGACAAAACTATTAAAATGCCGCCTTCTCCTCAAAAATTCAGCCAAACGACAATAATAAAGACTCAGTACCATGATTATGTATGCACACATAATAATAATCATAAAAACCATAACGATAGGAATACTCCAAACCAAATTAAACTGCCTTACGGTAAATTTCTGAATCACATCTCAGAATCATCATCCAATCCTATATATGCCCATGTGGGAAGTTCCATAGATGATGTAACAAAATCATTGAATGTAACATTGGCTCACATTTTGGCTGACGGGCACTGATTCGTCCATGCAGTAGCCCTTCAACTTAACGAAACACCGAACACAATGCAAGCCTATATGAAAGCCATCGAAACTGAGAGAAGAACAAATAAAAACCACTACAGAAATTTTATCGACGATAACAGTGGTAAACTTGTTCTTTTGGTACACAAATACCTACATAATAAAATATTCGATCATGCAGCCGGGGACCTCATCCCGCAAATTACTTCCAGTGCTCTACAAACACTGATCCATATCTACAGCGAAAGGGACGGCGGCATATGGAAGACAATAGTTCAACCTACAATGCCACGGAACATAAACAAATCCCCTTTACTAGTCCATCTGAAAGACTACCACTATAGTGCTCTCATTAAGGAAAAAAATGCGTCCATTAATAAAATTTCATCATCCAGATGACTAGACAATAATGCAAAGGGAAACACAACAGCTTTGGCTGGCACCACGAACACCAAACAGCACCTCACCGAACATCACACTTTAATGCACAATGTTCCGCACGACGTAAGGAATGGACAACCTTGAGTAAATACCCTAAAATGAATCGTATCAAAATTAAATATATCAACGCGCGAAGCCTCAATGAGAAATTGGATGACATCAAAGTAGCTAATGATAATAACTGAAGACATTGACATTTTATGCGTATCTGAGACATGGTTTGATCCCAGAATTCAAAGCTCACGTTTTAATATCCCAGCCCATTCACTTTACCGAAACGATGGCAATAAAAACAATAGAGGTAGACGATCTTGCATTTACCTCAAACAGGTCTACACAACATCACAGATTTTGGAAAAAGAAATGTGTGAGGGTATAGAAATGGTATGGCTTAACGTGCAGGTAAAAAAGTACAAATCTTTCATTATTGGCACCGTCTACAGACACCCATCTGCTTCTTTACAATCATCTTTAGAGTTTATTCAGAAAACTCTTAGAACATTTTCAGAAACCAAAAAATTCTTCTATGCTTTCAGTGATTTCAACGTAGACCTGACTAATAAAAGTAATTGGCTAACCAAAATGCAAAACAAAATTAATCTATCACAAATGGTTCAAAAACCAACTCGCATAACAAAAACTTCCAAAACTCTATTAGATCTAGCAATTACTAATGATCCTGAAGCAATAATCGGCACTGAAATATTACCTTCAGTATCCGACCATCACGCGGTAGAATGTTTAATTAATGTAGCAAAAGAGAAACCGAAATCCTGCTTAATTACCTGCCGTATGAAGACTCTATACACACCAGAACTATTCCAGGAAAAATTATGGGATAGGAGGAATGAATTTTAAGGTATGGAACTCACCGATGATGTTGACAGTCAAGTCTCAATTTTCAATGAGAATTTCTTAGGAGCCTTAAACGAATGTGCACCATACACCACAAGGAGAGTTAAACCAAAGCATACCGTCTGGATAACGGATGAAATAAAACAATTGTGCAAAGTGGAAAAAAATTACTTATATGAATCTAAATGTAACAAATCGAACAACTCTCTACGAGACCGTTATAAACATCATGCAATGGCTCTCCGCAAAAAAAAATTAACGAAACAAAACGAAAGCACTTCCAAAAGGAACTATAAACAGCAAAAAAAATCCAAAACGAACCTGGGAAATCATAAAAAAATAGCACAGTACAAAGACATAAAAGAAGAGAAGAAATTCGAAAATCCATTGGAAACAGCCACTAATTTCAATACTTTCTTCTCTGAAGTCAGAGCAAAAGTCTTCGACGAATTATCCAAATTCACTACACATAAACCTGTGGATGTTGGCCTTAATCCTGCTCAAATACTAACTACAACTAACGCATGGAAACCAAATCCAGTTAGTCTACAGGAAATATGCAAAGTCTTATACTTGTTGAAAAATACAAAGGCAGTTGGACATGACAACATAAGCCTTTAATACATCAAACACAGTTTCAATTTTACAGCACCATTGCTTCATTTGATAATCAATACTTCTATTGCGAGAAACAAATTCCCGGATCAGTGGAAACATTCTATAATCAAACCGCTGCATAAAGGAGGTGACATCAATACTGCATCAAATTACAGGCCAATTAGCCTTCTACCAGTCTTATACAAAATACTAGAAAAAGTAATATCTAACCAACTCTCAACACATTTGGACAAATCTAACTTACTTCATCCAAACCAGTATGCTTACAGAAAACATACCAGTACTCAAGATGCGCTGCTTAACATCACCGAGAAAATATACAGTGACATTGACACTAAGAACGTCACTCTCTTGCTTTTGCTTGATCTCTCCAAAGCTTTCGACAGTGTTGAACATAAACGACTTCTGCAGAAAATCTCTAACTTAGGCATCGCCACACAGTGGTTTCAGAGCTATCTATAAACCGCTCTCACGCAGTCCGACTAGAAAACACAATTTCATCACCCATACAAAACGATTTCGGCGTTCCACAAGGTTCTATTCTTGGTCCACTTCTGTTCTCGATTTTTATCAATGACTGTCCATCCATGCTGTCAAACACGAGAAATTCTATGTACGCAGATGACGTACAAATTGCAATGACAAACGCACCGGCCAAACTATCTCAAACAAAATCAAATGCCGAAATACTTTTAAAACACGTAAAATCATGGTACGACCAAAATGGTCTCAAGCTTAACGCAAGCAAGACACAGTGCATCATTTTTGGTTCCAAGAACACGATGAAAAAGCTCCCAAACTTAACTTTAACGTTAGGAAATGACATTATTGAACCAGTAGGTAAGGTAAAAAATTTAGGCGTCTGGTTTGATCAAAATATGTCTTTCACATCCCATGTGGAGAAAACATGCAGCAAAATTAACGGTACATTGATGCTCCTTCACCGCGTGAAGAACATGCTTGACGGAAAAACTAGATTATTAGCTATTCAATCTTTGGTGTTATCCCGCTTTGACTACTGTGACTTGGTCTGGGGAGATATACCTAAAGGTCTTCAAAAAGAGCAACAAAAATGCATGAATTTTGCTGCTAAATTAGTATGCAAAGGAAATTTCAGAAAAAACGATCATGCAACTCCTCTCATGAAAAAGCTTAACTGGACCCCAATAGAACAAAGACTACTCATTCACAAGGTCAAATATGTATTTTCCTCTCTATATCGCCCTCAAAGTTCTGCCAACGTTGTTAAATTCCATCCACCCACTACCAAGGGTGTGAAACCTGATCGACGACACGATGTTAAAATCAGTTTCCGCTCGTCCGATGCTGGACAAAGGGCTCTTTCAATTTCAGGTGCATTGCTTTGGAATAAACTGCCCACGCATATGAAGAAAAACTAATCAATTAAAATTTTCAAAAAAAACGTGACACATTAGTTTCGCATAACAGAGTAGCAAACAAATACAGAAATCTTAGCTCCTATGCATGAATAAACAAAATTAACTTATTAACGATACACGCTCCATATAAGTGTCTACCATGTGTTTGTGTCACACAACTTAAGTATAAACTGAAATAGAGCTAAGAATATTCAAACGAAACATACGTGAATGTCGAACTCGTGCTATAATTCCTCAGCTCTGGAGTCAAATCGACAAATTTAATTTTATTAAAAACCGGGAGGTTTTTTACTTTTTACTTTTTTCTGTTATATTTCAGGCTTATAAATTGGTGCTTTTTTAACCTGATAAACGTTAACATGTTAAAAAGGTTCAATTTTCATAGAGCACAGAAGATAGATTTTCTTGATAGAAAATAAATTGTGTTTTGCCTAAAGCTAAATAGAATTTTATATGAATTAGTGTTTACCCTTCAGATTATTCTTCTTCCAAGGCTTTTAGATGTACATATATATATATGTAATCTATTACGTTAATTTTTTACTTATCGAAGGCATAATCAAAAAATTTATCGTCAATGTCAGTAATTGCTTTGCTACAATAAGTGACTGTGAAACCTCAGAACTTTAGTCTACTACAGTTTTTGTTATCTATATCAACATCTAAGAATTGAAAATTCGACACATTCACTGTTATATTTTAGTTTTTTACTCTCTTTTCTGATATGTAACGCCCGTTCATATTAAACAAGATATTTACAGATAACTGTAATAATGATTAAATTAAATCAATCATCAGCAAGCCATACCATAAGGTCAACCAGTAATTAGAAATTACAATTTCAATTTAATAACAATCACAACTTTTATGTTTTAAGTTTTCGCTCTCATAATTTTCCTTTTTCGGTCTTTCTCAGATGTTAAACATCCAATTCAGTTCAATGTAATGATGTCAAATCTAAGCTGTACCTAAAGAAAATATTTCGCTTATCACCGAAAATGCGTATAATACCTACCACGTCAGAATTTATATGTATCACCAATGATTACCTCTTAAGTCATCATTGAAAAAGCGAAGTTTCATTTATTTCCCCATGTATATTTAACGTTCATTGCGTGATTACAATGTTTACTTATACCCGTAGTTACTGCTGTTTTATCATTTATGATACTATGCATAGAATACTTGCCACTTAAGGATTTTATGATAAGGCATCTTTAAAAACCAATGCTGTTACATTTCTTATGTACCAACTTTATTGGAACTATACATTTTTGTTTGTTTGTTGTTTGTTTGTTTATCTATTTTATTCAGGCTATTAAATACAAGACGAGTATTGCCATTCCATTCAGGTTCTTAAATACAAGACGAGTATTACTATTCCATTCTATTCATATTTTTAAATACAAGATGAGTATTGCCATTCTATTCATATTCTTAAATACAAGACGAGTATTGCCATTCTATTCATATTCTTAAATACCAGACGAGTATTACCATTTTATGCATATTTTTAAATATATGACGAGTATTACCATACTTTTATAATCAGGTTAAATACAAGACGAGTATTACCAATATTTTGTATTCAGATTTTTAAATGCAAGGCAAGTATTACCATTCTATTTTATATATTCTATTCAGGTTTCTAATACATGACGAGTATTACCACTCTATTAAGATTTTCATATATAAGACACCTATTAGGATGGGTCAGACAGCACAATGGTGAACATGAAACAATAATAATAGAATAAATAATTCAGAACACATCCATAAAACAGATTCTAATTTCAGATTTTAATTTTTTAATTTTAAGCAAATCAAATTCTGAATTTATGTTTTTTGAATACATTAAAGTTACCCGCTGAACTTTGTATTTTTTTAATAGATCCCCAATTTTATCATTTTTAAAACAAGAAATTTCAACGGGTATTATCTGGACCATGTTATTGGTGGATAAGATACAGATAAGAAGTTCTGTAAATATTAATGAAAATTATTCATTAAAAACACAATATTTCATCGTGAATCTCTAATACAAATATCTATATGATAATTACACATTAGTCAAATCTAGATAGTAGAATTTTCACGAGAACTATCTAGTAAATTAATAAACAATTCTGGGTACAACCATACAATAAAATTGCTGACTTTTACTGTAAGAAATTACCTTTAATTATGGCGCAGTTGCGCCTTCGTTTGTTTAAAGCCCTGCTTCGGAGAGAGAGGCAGCTCTGTTACGGAGCTCTGACGGAAGTCCAAGACGGTCCATTACGCAAGGGTGACGACGGCAACATCTACGCATGTTTGAACGACGTGGAGACTGATATCTGGTGATCACTGAGGTTCCTTCTTCTTCCTAGGGTCTGATTTCGTCTATCCCTGAGTTTGTGTGAATGCGTCTGTATAAGAAATTTCCCAAGGACTACTGTAACCAGGACGTGCATCGCCATGTAGCTGACTACGGTAGCGGAGGCCAGTTCATTGCGTTCAGTTAACCTCCATCTGTCATAGTGCGAACATTGTTGTCGTCTGTCGCTCGGTTTGAATCGGACATTGTTGTTTGTTTCGAGGCACATTGCTGCATTTCTAAGTGAATTCTGTTTGTTTACAAAGTTTATTACTAATTATATGTATTAAAACTGCCGAATAAGTGTGGTGTTGTGTGAACAAGTGAAATCCTTCCCAGTATCTTCAATGTGCCTGCTTCATATCTGCCGTATACAAAACTTACACCTCCCCCGGCGAAAGTGGAAGACCAACAACTGAGGTATTTTCTTCAAAAGGATAAGATTACTTCATTTGATGCTTTCAAACCTGAACGTAACCTGCAAAAGCAGTACAAGAACTTGATTATTTCAAGATCGAAAGAAAGGCTTGTGTGTTTGTTCCTGACCGACAACTTCAGTGAGTGCAGCCTGTCTGTGATTTTCGAAAACAACCCCACTTTGTGTTCCCCACTAACGCTCAGTGCGTTCAAGAACGGCATTAGTGTACCACTGTTTAAGACACTTCATCCCAACATTGGTTTGAGATCGTATACGCAGTGCAACGAAACTGTGCGCTTGGCAATGAACTATGTATGACATACCGTTTGACAAAACGATCCAAAATGTCACCCTTTAAGCTCACACGTCAGCCTATGTCGACACCGAGAAGGAGAAGAAGTTGGTATTTTTGAAGTCTGTTGGAACTTTTATCACAGAAGCAGTTTTCCATGAATGATTATTGTTTTGCTCTTCAATCATACCTGAAGTGTAATTATGAACAG
>VCRD01006657.1:0-18345 GCA_006783055.1 Trinorchestia longiramus
CTGTGGGTCAAACCTAACTTGTGCCTGTGGGTCGAACCTAACTTGTGCCTGTGGGCTAAACCTAACATCACCAGCTTGGTTGACTGGTGAGTGAATATGCTTGCGAGCGGGAAGACCCGGGTTCGAATCCCGCTGCCGACATGGTTGACGCAGCTGGAAATACGACATGGGACTTGGGTAAAACAACCGAATAATTATCGAAGTAATTATCCGACTCACGAATGAGCCAGAAGGTTCGTTCCTATAGCCTCATTCTATTCTATTCTATTCTATTCTATTTTTCCGTTATCAGCTTTCTTCTCCTACACAGCCATGTTATTAGTACGTACATACGGTACAGAATGGAAGTTCTGTATGTTTTCATGAAAAATATTCAGATTTTGATCATACCACGGGTAAGACTGAAAAAGAAATTCTATTTCATAGATCCTTAATTTTATAACTTAAACAAAGAAATTTCAACAAGTACTATCTGGCCCATGTTATTGGTTGATAAGATACAGAATGTAACTTCTGTATATACAAGTAAACCCACACGTGAAAATTTCCGTATTTTTTAAAAAAAATCCTTGTTTGATTTACCAGTGGACGCGAGCTTTGCGAAGGAATTTCCACATTGAAGGAAGTGCTTTGGTATCCACAATACAATGCTTACAATACATGTATACCCTACCGAATTTCCTCCTATCTAAATCCTTAAGAGCGTCACGGAGACGCAGACCAAACAAACGAGTAAGCAACAAACTCTGTATCATTATATAGTAGAATAACTGCAAACTGTTAATTCTAAATTAAAGTACCATCATGATTGTAACACTCAAAGTACGAGTATAATTTAAATAAGTAAGGTAAGGTATGGCCCTTATTAACAAATTTCCTGTAATCTTTACGCGTGGAGGTCATGATCGATGTGTAGCATCGATATCGTAATTTATTGATGAAGGGTGTGACACACATAGATACATAGTTACAATCGTATTAATATATAAATTATCTTGTGGCTGTGTCATAGCAAACTGAATTAATTTATTATTTTGTGGCCGTGTCATGGCCGTCAAAATTAATTTAAATTATCTTGTGGCCATGTTATTTCAGACTGCAATAATTAAAAATAATAAAACGATTTGTTGTGATTGCTTTCTATTGTTATTTTTCCGAAACAAAATAGAAAGACAGCAGCACATCTACGACACCCTCGCTCATTCACGACCACCATTTCTCCTGAGTAAACGTCGTAAAACTGACGACTGTGGCACCACAAACGAACTAATTTTTCGCCCTATTCTTCATTTTTGAGGTCGTAAAAGAGTCATCTATTATCCCGAATCCTCGAGTCCTTGATTGAAGAAAACATCCTTGTTTACATTAGGATTTTACGAGCGGGAGAAAAATTTCTATAGTGTACGGTCAATTTTACGACTTTCTTTGACAGTAAGAAAGATTCTCGTAGAAAACTAAAAACTTAACTCCTAACTATCAAAAATATCTCAATTCTTTCGTGCCCTGAAATAAATTGACAGGGCAAAGAGTACAGTTTTCGAAACTTTGAAAATAAATATGAAATAATAAAACGTCAAGTGTCTCCTTAAATAAATAAATTTGTCTATATTTTTGTGCGTAATTTTTATGTTCCGTGATCTCCCTTAAATACTGTTAGTTATATCCGTAGACTTTGAAGTATATAGATTCTTAACTGCTGGTGGTAAATCCGTAGACTTTCTGATTAGGTCTGAGAATCTGTTGCTTTAAGTTCTTCCCTCAAATGCATGATATTAAAACCCGTTATTTTCAACGAGCATACACAATAGTATATAATGAAGACTTGAAATACAGTGAGGAGCAAAATAATACAACATGATTAAATCACCAGATTGCCCATTTGCAGACCACGTACAATTACGATTATTGGACTATGTATAAAAAATAGTATAAAAAGGTTAATAATATATCTAAAACCCACAAATATTTAATAGAAAAATTATACAGGAACATGTATAATAAATACGTGAACAAAAGTTTACAACACATATCAAGATATATACACATTAATACTTCGTTGCATAGCCCCTATTATTAATTATGGCTTCGAGACGTTTATAATAGTTCACTACCAGCCTTTTACAAGTTTCGGGCGTAATCTTATTCCATTTTTCAATACAAATTTCTTTGAGTTCAGTGATGTTATTGGGATCTCTCTTCTGAATCTTCAATTTCAATTCCCTCCACAAGTTTTTGATCGGATTCATGTCTGGGGATTGACCTGGCCATTCTAAAATGTTTATCTTTTTCATCCTCAGCCATTCCTTGGTTTCGTCTACAGTATGCTTTGGATGGTTGTCTTCTTGGAAGTTCCATCCACGTTTCAATTTTAACAAACTAGCTGAAGGTGGAAGTTGCTCTTCCAATATTTCACGATATTTTCTGCCATTCATGGTTCCTTCAATGATGTGAAGTTTACCTACCCCTGATGAGCTGAAACATCCCCACACCATGATTGAGCCACCTCCAAACTTAACAGTGGTTATGGTGCACTTTGGTTTATACTCTTCGTTTTGTTGCCTCCAAACATTGTTTGTGCTGTTTCTCCCAAATAGTTAGATTTTGGTTTCATCTGACCACAGTACTGAGTTCCAAAACGCTGTTGGCTTGTTCAAATGGTCGTTGGCATACTTCAGCCTGGCCTTGACGTGAGGTTTCTGGAGAAGTGTCCTACGAGGGGTGCGGGAGCGAAGACCTTCACGGCGTAGTGCCCTGCTGATCGTGTGTTTGCTGGCTTCGACCCCAGATGCCTTGAGATCATCCTTCAATTCTTCACGAATAGTTTGAGGCCTCTGCACAACTGGTCAGACCAATTTTCGAGCAGCACGGTCGTTAATCTTCCGTGGACGGCCTGTTTGAGGCTTGCTGAGAGTCGTATTCCGGCATTTCCATTTACGTATTATGGTTCCAACCAAGGCTATAGGAACACACAGTTGTGCACTTATCTTCCGATATCCCAAACCTTCATTATGGAGCTCCACAATACATTCACGAGGATCTTGGAGGATGTCTTTATTCATACCCATGCTTACGACCTTTCAGAACGAGAGCTGCTGTACTAATGACACGTTATTGGAGATGAATGCTGGCGAAAGTTCGGTTGCCAAATAGTAGAATGTATTAGAACATTCTAGAATATTCCTAAAATAATTTGCATGTATAATATCGAGAAAAAAGTCCGGTATTGTAAACTTTTGTTCACGTAGTTATTATACATGTGCCTATTTATTTTTCTATTAAATATTTGTGGGTTTTAGATATATTATTAACCTTTTTATACTATTGTTTATGTTTGGTCCAATTTTTGTAATTGTACGTGGTCTTTAAATGTGCAATCTGGCGATTTAAGCAACGTGTTGTATTATTTTGCCCCCCCCCCCTCTGTACTTATTCAGTGTTTGAAGGTTTAGGCTGCTTATTTGTTTGCTTAGAAATGTTAGCATTAGCGTTAGGACGTTCTGCTGAACCTTTATCTGCTCTACAGATCTTATCGATAAGCATCGTCACTATCCTAAAGATGCTAACATTAAGAATTTAAAACCCAATGTATATGTACTGTATATGGATTCTATTAGAAATGAGTTCATTATTTTTCTTTTAAAATGCGACTCATAAGAATCAGGTGTTGGGGACCAGTATTTAAAACACAAGCTCATTGAGGTAAATACTCTGCTCCAGAGTATTTAGAATACCAGCTAGCTGAGGTAAATACTGTACTCGTGAAATTTAAGATTCAATGCATATGTACTATATACTCTATTGGGAGTAAAGTTCATTTATTTGTGTTTTTATTTATTTACTTCTGAGTATTTACCAGTTAACTTAGGAAAATACGCTACTCCTCAGTATGTAGGATACAAGCTCCCTAAGGTAAATACTCAGTATCTAGGATACCAGCTTCCTTAGGTAAATACTCAGTATCTAAGATACCAGCTCACTGAGGTAAAGAAATACCCGAGGTTTCACAGAGGGGCAAGTGCGACGCTCATCATGTAAAACTAGTAGACCCACACGTGAAAATTGACGTGTTTTTAACTGAATTTTTTGTTTGATTTGCCAGTGGACGCGGGCTTTGTGAAGGAGTTTCCACATTGAAGGATGTGCCTTTGGTATCCACAATACAATGCTTACAATACATGTATACCCTACCGAATTTCCTCCTATCTAAATCCTTAAGAGCGTCACAGAGACACGGACCAAGCAGGCAACAAACTCTGTATTATTATATAGTGGATTTTCTTTCGTTGTCAGATATCTCTCTTCTGCCATGAGCAGCAAGACTCCTTTTAGAGGTTACTGCACTAAAGAGCTGAATTATTTGATTTTTTGATTACTAGAAAACTGAATTTTTAGATTACTGGATGGTTGGTTTACTCTATTTTTGTGATTGCTGTATTAGTGTGATCACATGATTTGCTAGATAACTGAATAATTGTATTACTGGATTATTAAATTACTGGATAAGAGGATTACTAACTTTTTGTGATTACTGAATAACTCGATTACTGGATCACTCGATTACTGGATTCTTGTGATTACTGGATAACTGGATTACTGGATTTGCGTGATTACTAGATTGCTAGATTAAGAAGATTGCTGGAAAACGGGATTAAGGATTTGTAAGATTACTAGAACTCTAGATTACTGGAACATTGGACTAGGGTTTTGTGATATTACTGGATCTCTTGATTACTGGAATAGTAAGATTACTAGACGATTGAATTATTGGATTGGAAAGAACACTGTAAGACTGAATAGACTATATATGGGCCATTTCTAACAATACGCAAATTTGACGCTTTGACTTTTGCTCAAAACTTTGCAAACGTAAAATTTCGATTTTCGTTTCATATTTTACGTACAAACTTTACTGAAGTTTCCACGTTTCTTTTTTTCAATGTTTCGTTGATGGATTAATTATAAATACTGAGTAACTATTGGCCGTATACTAGATATTGGCCTTATAATACTTATGTATTGGCCCTATACTAGATATCGGTCGTTTACTAGATATTAGCCGTTTCCTATGTATTGACCGTATACTAGACAAAAGCCGTATACTGAATATTGACCGTATACTAGACAAAAGCCGTATACTGAATATTGACCGTATACCAAATATTGACCGCATACTATATGTTGACCGCATTCTAGTATTGGGTCTTTTTGAAATGTTGAACGAATTCTTGTCCAGAATGTGTCAAGACGATTATTGAATGTGTTCATGACACAAAAAGGAACAATATTTTTGAACACCTGGTTCTGCATTCTGCCGATATCAACAGGAATGGAATTTAGAGTTATGGGTGTCTTGAAATTCCTTATTACTAATTTCTGGTTGTTATTGCTGGAATGTTCATCAACGTGTCTCTCAAAAAGTGTTTCGAGCTCACTACAAAGTGTCCCAAAAAATGAGTACATCTTTAAAAGTTAATATATAAAGGGTGTCCCAAAAAATGTGTACATTTTTAAAAGTTAATATATAAAGGGTGTCCCAAAAAATGTGTACATTTTTAAAAGTTAATATATAAAGGGTGTCCCAAAAAATGTGTACATTTTTAAAAGTTAATATATATAGGGTGTCTCAAAAAATGTGTACATTTTTAAAAGTTAATATATAAAGGGTGTCCCAAAAGTATGTGTGCATTTTTAAAAGGCTGTAGTTTGAATACTACTGGGGCTAGGAGGCTGGGACAGGTCTCATTCCAAAGAGCAAGATCTAAAGTTTTATTTTTTGTTCAGAATACGTTGTTACTCCTCTTATATACACCTTATGTTCACCTTATTCCGTAATTGACCCTTACGAAATTGAATTGCCTTATTAATTATCGGATTTGAATTGTTTATTTAATTGAAAGGGGCATATTCACCATTCCAATGGATTAAATTGTAAACTGGCGAGAGCTCCGATCAAGGTGGATTCAAAGGCAGGTATGTTAATTAATTTATTTTCAATAAAGATTTTGTAGGATGCAATAGAAAACGTTGACACTTTCGTCTCAGTGAGAGCAATTTGAAAAACTACTCGAACTTAATCACAAATATATATGTAGCAGCATTAGTTTAGACATTTAATTAATTATTAATCCTTTAATTTTTAAATAATGTCCTAATTTCGATAACGACTGGCCTTTTCCATCAGAGTAACGTTACAAATCTGCCAACACAAATCATGGTAATTCCTACTACAACAACACAAATCATGGTGATTCCTACTACAACAACACAAATCATGGTGATTCCTACTACAACAACACAAATCATGGTGATTCCCACCACACCAGCGCAAATGTAGCAACACATAACACGGTGACACCCAATATGGCAAACAATGCAGCAGCACACGATATAGTGTAACATAAACCTTATGTGCTCAGAAATGGTCGTGTGAGGATGTGTAGGAGTTGTTATGATGTGTGGGAGGTGTTATGATGTGTGGGAGGTGTTATGATGGAGTGGAAGGTTGTTATGATGTGTGGGAGGTGTTATGATGTGTGGGAGGTGTTATGATGTGTGGGAGGTGTTATGATGTGTGGGAGGTGTTATGATGGAGTGGAAAGTTGTTATGATGTGTGATGGCACTCGGTATTTGGTCAATAAAGCCCAACGGTCGCACCGCTAGAAATACTAACACGCACGCTAATATGAATCGTAAGCAGTCAGAGAACCAAGCGAGCAAAGCACAAGGATGTGACCTGTGTCTCAACGTTTGCTACATCAACCGCCATTAGCTCAACGAAAAGTGGAGCTAAGGCGTGGCTTCTGAAGACCAAAAGATTATACAGGGTGGCCCATGCGTTACTGACCCATTTAAAAACGTTATAACTATAAAACTAGTTAACATGGATGAGTGTTAACCGTTGGTAGTATAAATACATACACCAAAAAAAACTTTAAATCCCCTCTTCACTATAGAAGTAACCTCATCTCTCTATCATTCCTAGTTTTATAGTTATAGCGTTTTTAAAAAGGTCAGTAACTTATGGGCCACCCTGTTTAAGCGGCTGTCAGGAAATCAAGGGAGTTCAAAAGTTAAGAGAAAGGAGAGTGGACCTAAGATAATGTTGTGAAGCAACAGGGCATCAACAAGCAAAAGTAGGAAGTGGTTCAATCTACAAAAAATCAGGACCAGAATCTTCTCGACGTGGAGGTGAGAATACTACTGGAATAGGAAACAGAAATAATGTCATAAAACAGCATAGCGTATTAGGGCACCTCTGTCATATCATGTACTTATGGAGGATTTTTTAGGGCACTTCTGTCAAGGCATGTACTTCTGCAGAATTTTTCTTATCGTCTAGGAAAGGGGGGTCTCTTCCTTTATTGCAACTGAATCCTAAAAGAAGTTTGTACCGTGAAGTTATTGAAGAAATTCATTCTAACTTGGGAAAAGTTCTTGCCTATGGGTAACTTGGGGAAGCTGGGAAATTCAGCATCAATTTGGATTTAATATCTACGTTAATCATTTCGGAAAATATACGACAATGCAACCCAGCGATGCCCCTTTAAACTAGTAGAGGTTAAGGAACAGCATGGACAATATAAAGACAGTGTATGCACTCGCACACACGGTATTAACAATAAGGACAGCCCTGCGACAAAGGAGTGAACGCGTAATAGAGTGAATTCTTAGCGTGTGGCTAGCGTGAATAAGGTGCCATTCTTCTTATCATTCAGTGTGAGAGTGTGTTTGGTTGACAATTATCAGTGAAATAGTTGATAAAGTTGCATTGATTTTCATTAATTCATGACATGCTCGCGTACTATTTTCGTGTGTTGTCAGAGTGACAGCGTGTCGTCTCTCCTGCCATTCAGTGTATGATGAGATTAGGTAGTTATTAGTATGAGGGAATTTAGGGTGAACTCGGAAATTTCATTGATTTTGCATTGATTCATGATATACTTCGTGTCATTTTTCGTGTGTGTTAAAGTAAACATTGCTAATAACTTGTTGCATTTGTTCCCTTCTTGCATCGATCTTATTAATGAATGTGTTATTGATTGCTAGGAGGTTTGGATCCCTCCAATTTGCGGCGACTGTGTCTTGATGAATCATTTATTGCATTCCAGTTAGCGTATAAATAAGTGTATGTTATTTTCTTTTAAAATTCAAATTACGCGCTCATAAATCTCAATAATTCATGCAGTATTGCAAAGATAAAGCTCGCATCGCCACAGTCGCTTACAACATCACCTAATCAACACGCAAAGACGTCTTCGCCTTCGAAAAAGCACAAAGTTTTGTGTCCAACAGCCTCATCACAATTCACAGCCCTCAGAATAGGAGGGTAATCAATATAGTCCACTAGGGCACATCGCTGGTCGTCGGTGGGCTCTTCAGCGAATTTGTAAGGGGAATCGTCAGTTTTTCCGGAAGGCAACCAAACCCCAACTCCCTCATCGTTCCTCACATAGTTCACAGGAATCGTACTTGGGACTGCAAAGAAAAGAATAATGTTTGATGAACATGTAGCACGTATTATGGGGGTACTTGATGAAAGGATGGATGTACACATGTTTCATTGGAGAGTACAGAAAGTAAATATGAATTCCATTATATAATAATTAGACAGTTCGTTGCTTGCTTGCTTGCTTGCTTGGTCTGTGTCTCTGTGACGCTCTTAAGGATTTAGATAGGAGGAAATTCGGTTGGGTATACATGTATTGTAAGCATTGTATTGTGGATACCAAAGCACATCCTTCAATGTAGAAACTTCTTTGCTAAGCCCGCGTTCACTGGCAAATTAAACAAAAATATTCGGTAAAAACACGTGAATTTTCACGTGTGGGTCTACTAGTGAAAATAGTAAACAGTGTTGGCAGTGCAACCCCTTCGCATCAACATGTCTGCTGATGAAAATCTATACAAATACACAATGATTTTTAGGAAATCCTTTATAAGGATATATGATGTCTGCATAAGGATGTTTAAAGGGAGAGAAAACTTATACATAAAGTAATGTTTGAAATATAGAAAAGGTGTGTGTGTATATATGGTCATATTTCATAGATGAGTAGCCTATATAAGGAATATTACATATTTCATGCATAAACTGTCTGTATCAAGAAAAACACATACGTGGGGTGACGTTTGCTGGTTTTAGAAGATCTGAGTTAAGGGTAACATTAGATCGATGGAAAATGCCCATGCCTACTGTAATGAGAGTATTAAGGCAACACCCAAAATGACAACGCCAATACTCACTGTCAAAGTTGATTACAAGGCTTTGAATATAGTCTCTAGGTTTCTGTTCGAGCAGTTCGTCTGATAACATGGAAAGCTCTAGCGCATCACAACGAGCCGATGCCTCGCAAAAGTTTTCTTTTTCAAAGTCGTCCATGTAAATACACTGGGAATCCTTTAAGAATTCGCAACATCCATCGTCTGGATCAGGCAGGTTTTCTGTTACCAGCCGCTCTGAGTTGACTGAGATTCGGAGAAAAAGGGTGATATTGAAAATGAGTAAATAGCGAATACATCGCGGGTGTACAAGAATATTATATTCACTAGTGTGTATGTCCGTTAAAAATCATGGCTTTTAATATCATGCATATGATGAAAACAACAGATTCTCAGACCTAATCAGAAAGTCTTCGGATTTAACTCCAGCGGTTAAGAATTTATATACATGAAAGTCTACGGATTTAACTACCAGTATTTAAGAGAGATTCCCATTGTAATAGCATGGGATAAATTACACACAAAAATATATAAATTTATTTAGTTAAGGAAACACCTGGCGGTTTATTGTATCGTGTTGATTACGAATACATCACGGGTATACAAGAATATTATACTTATCACGAATACGTCATGGGTGTACAAGAATATTGTTTATTTCGAATACGTTGCATATGTACAAGAATACGAGTATTATATTTATTACGAATACTTAGCGAGTGTACAAGAATATTGTGTTTATTACGAATACGTCACGGGTGTACCAAACAGTTTATTTATTTTTGAAACGTTTTGAATTTATCTATTTAATATATTGCCTAAAAATAGTAATGGACAACGAAATTCGTCAGTTCGCCAACAAAATACTAAATTTATATGTCATAAGTACTGTTATCTACGAATTCGTTGGATCAAGTTTTACATGCACAGGAAGGCGGTGAAAGGGCAGAAGTTCATCGAAAATTTGAAATGTGGTTAGAATACTTTGTAAGCGAGGGGACTAAGAAACCTTTCTTCTATTGAACGTTTCAATGAACTACCACCTCCCTAATACAGGGTGTCTCAAAAAAATGTACTCGCCCTTTAACCGTTGCTAACATGCTGTCTTCTTTGTGTTGCAGGTGTGAGGTTCGAACCTTTACGAACATGATTCTTTAATCACATTTAATCATGTTCGCAAAGGTTCGAACCTCACACCTGCAACACAAAGAACACAGCATGTTAGCAACGGTTAAAGGGTGAGTACATTTTTTTGAGACACCCTGTAGTATGCCCTAGGTGTGTTTATCTTGCTCCTCTTATCCTGCTTTCCTCCTGATGCCTGTATGTGATTGAGGTACATCCGTGTGATCGATTACTAGACGTTAGGAGGCATGGAACTAAACTATCAACCCAAGAATGGATCAAACAGCTCATTCCTCTTGCTATATTTTATTCCATATTTTTAATATAGTGTGAGCTTACCGCCGAAGGTCATGCCATTGGGAGTACTGTAGAAGCATTCATAATAGTCTCCATAAAACACCTTTTCTCCTCGGAAGAGATTGAAATCTGTAAATGAAGTTTCCAAGTTATACTTTTATATTACGACGGTATGAAGTATATATGAAGCGAGTATTTTGAAGAAATGTGCAAGAGTTAGACAAAAATACGGAGACACCTCTTGAAATGTATGCTCAATAAGAAATGCTTTTTCTAGTGAAATGTGCTGGTGGTGCTCTCGGCTACTGACTTCATTTATACAATGCCGTAAATACGCTGCGCAGGTCAGTCGTTGTCGGGATCCCGTTCTGTGAAGTTGCTATTGCATCATGTCAGATCTAACAGATTTCGAATGGGGGGAAATTGTTGGAGCGTGTATGGTGGGTGCTTCCGTAAACAAGATAGCCGAGGTGTTCACTGTTCCAAAAAGGTACTGTTTCGAAGATTTATTTCGCATATTTGAAATGCGGAAAAATAGCATCTGCTAAATCACAGCGTGAATGAAAGTGTGTGTCGGTTGATCGTGAAATAATCAAGACCACAGCTGCAAAAGTTACTGCTGGAATGAATGCCATGCTCATAGACCCTGTGAGTATCAAAACAATAAGAAAAGGGCTCCATAAGCAGGGTATTTCTGTCCCAGCTACAGTTCAAAATCCATTCATAAGTGATGATAATGCCCGTAGTAGGAGAAAGTGGTGTTTGAATCATAAAGCCTGGATTATAGAGCAGTGAAAGACAGTAATATGGTCGGATGAGTCTTTTCTTACCCTGTTTTACCAGTTCTTGCCGAGTTTTCATCTAGCAAATGCCATCCTACGCCTATAATACGGCCTGTTTGTTGACAAAAGAGAAACATGGCGGGATTCTGTGATGCTTTGGACAGCTATATCGCAGTTTTTATGGGTCTCGTGATAACTGTGCAAGGGCACATTATGGTCAAGAATTAACACGTTAAGTGCGAAGTGACCCACCGGTGGGTCACTCAGGTTAGGTTCTGTAATTTTTTCAAAGCTTTCTAGTGATTGTATGTACAAAGTAAAGATTTGCACCGGCTAGGCAGCCGCTTTTAACGTGTTAAGTGAATATTTTGCTTGATCAAGTAAATCCCATGGTACAAACTTTGTTCTCCAATGATAATGGTGTCTTCCAAGACTACTAAGCTCCTGTTCAAACAACTCACATTGTCTAGGACTGGTTTTCTGAGCACGAGGGTGATTTGTCCCATCTCCCTTGGCCACCAGTCACCAAACTTCAATTTTTATTGAACCTTTGTGATCTACATACATTGGGAAGTGCGTGGTTGCTATCCACCGTATTATTGTTTTCTGAACTTGCCACAGTTTTTCAAGAATAATGGTACAAGATTCCCTTGACAAGCATACAGGAACTGTATTTATCCATTCTGAAAAGACTGCTAATCGTTTTGAATGTCAATGGTTTTCTGACACCATATTAAGCAAGGAAATGTGTATTTTGGGTGTTTCCATATTTTTATCACACCTCTGTATATGTTCAACAGCAATGGCAAGCAAAGGTTATTTTACACGACAAAAATGTATGTATGTTGCCCCATAATGGTAATAAAATTATCTTAGTCACTATCCCAAACAATGACCTTGAACACTTGAGAGTTCAGGTGCTGAATAATTAGAGTGCTTGCGTTTAGTTAATGTATTCGGGAAGCCCTTTGAGCTATGGTGTCGTGGTTGGCAGTCGGTGTGAGGAAACGAGCCTTATCGTTACCGTGTACGCCAGTTCAGCGCTTGTTCCGGTGGTGGTTTCATTTGTTCCGGTGGTGGTTGCGCTTGTTCCGGTGGTGGTTGCGCTTGTTCCGGTGGTGGTTTCATTTGTTCCGGTGGTGTTTGTGCTTGTTCCGGTGGTGGTTGCGCTTGTTCCGGTGGTGGTTGCGCTTGTTGTGGGGTTGATTGCACTTGAACATAATGGTTCAAGGTACGGAAATTCGGGGCTAGTTCCGTGGTGAGCGTATGTGGGTGCAAGCATTCTTTCGGCCCGTAGGCTGAACTGTTGCAGTTTATGCTGAAGTATTTGTTATACAACTTACATAATTATGCTGCTCTAGCACCTTATGAAGCATGTTGCTCCGTTGTAGAGGAAGGGTTATGTAGTGTGCCTTAGTGATGCACTACATAAGCTCTTGCGCTGTTTTGTTTAGAAACGGAAGTAGAAATTCTAAATTTTAGGTGTGGTTAAATCCTTCTTATACTCTTTAGAGATGCGCAAAGCTCTAGCTGTATTTAACGGTCATCGGTCGACGTTGTCTTGACCACGTTCAACGATTGTGCGCCGTTTGCTCAAGTAAAGACTTGAGTAACGCTGTTATGGACACTCTGTATATTAAATCTGCTCTCAGCATCACGCCTCCTATGTTATTGTGTTGGTTTGCAAGCCTCTAGTGTTGGGAAAGAAAAGGAAATGGACTTTATTCCTAATAGGCATTTGCCATGATGAGCTGACTCAATTATTATCAAGTATTATTATTATTATTATTATTATTATTGAAGTAGACGGCATGAGTGTATGCTCTGTACCATACACGGTCCTTATTTTTTCTGGTTGTAACGGAGAGACGGGGTAGGTGGACTGAAAAATGGAGAATGAATTCTCAAACTTTTGCCTTCGTTTTTAACCCTTTCGGTACTGACGGCATCTCTGGTAGCCGCAGTCATTTTTCGCCTATTAAGATGCAGAGCAACACGTGTGTCTGTGCAAACGCTGGTAGGGCAGTGCAAGCTACAGTTTGATCAGGACAATGCAGTGACCGTAAAACATCACAAAGCATCTTTTTTAAAATTTGATGTTAAATATGTTGAAAAGGTTCTGATATTTGCATCATGGTACCGAAAGGGTTAAACGTTTTGAGGTGAGTACAGTAGCGCATTCCAGCGTAGACTTGCGCAGTGTTTAGGAGGATTGAACCACAATCTCTGGCTTGCATCACTGAAGGGTACGTATGCGTGGTAAACCAGAGAAGACGAGTGCAGGTAAATAGAATAGAATAGAATGAGGCTATAGGAACGAACCTTTACGCCCATTCTTGGGTCGGATAATTACTTCGATAATTATTCGGTTGTTTACCCAAGTCCCATGCCGTAATTCTAGCCGCGTCAACCATGTCGGCAGCGGGATGTTCATACTGTGCAGGATGTTCATACTGTGCAGCAGGTGTTCATACTGTGATATATGTTTTATATAAATGTTGTTATACGTTGCGCTGCTGCAGCTCCTTATGAAGTATATGGTTATGCTCTGCAGGGAATTAGTTCAGGATTTTGTATTCCTTACTGTGGAGTGAGCCAGCGACGCACAACTTATTCATAATTTAGCCCACAAATGCTCATGGGATGGAAAGTATTCATTCTATTTTTTCATTTTTCTCATGATGCATATCAGAATTATATATTGTACCATTAATCATGCATTTGAACCATTATCGTGAAAGAGATGCACGTGAACAAAATTTAACTCGTGATGTACTTACCACAGTTATTTTCGTCCTCGCCGTTAGGGCAATCAGAATTGTCATCGCATACTAAAGTTTCCAAAACGCAGGCCTCTTCGGAACACTGGAACTCGTCCTCGGCGCATTCGACAGCTGTTGAAAATATTATAGCATTTATCTCGTATGTACTGCATCTGGTCGGAAACAGTTAGTGTACAGTATTGAAAACATTCCAGCGTTAATGCTCTGGAGAACATTTCCAGCATGCACTCACCACACAGCAACTCACCATACAAGCACTCACCACACAGCCACTCACCACACAGCAACTTACCACACAGCAACTCACCACACAGCAACTCACCACACAGCAACTCACCACACAGCAACTCACCACACAGCCACTCACCACACAGCAACTCACCACACAGCAACTCACACTTCCTCCTGCATTGACTATAACTTCTCCCAAGTAGGCACGAACTTCTTCAATGAACTTCTCGGCACGAAATTCTTCTTGGATTCCGTTACAAACAAACAAAACTCTCACCCTAGAAGATAAGAAAATCCTTCATAAGTACATACCTTGACAGATGTGCACTATATATACGTTATGCTGTTTTATAGCATATTGTTTCTGTTTTCTATTTCAGAAGCATTCTCATCTCCACTTCGACAAGATTTTCGTCTTGACTTTTTGTAAATTCTTGACGTTTTTGTTTTGTTTTGTTGACTTCGCCTGCCCTTCGCTCGTCGACGCACTATCGCTTCCCAGTACTGTGTTCACCTTCTATCCCTGAACTTTTTGAGCTCGCTTGATTTCCTGACAGCTGTTTATTTAATCCTTTCGTGTTTTAGAAACCACACCTCATGGCTTTTTTGGTCCCTACTTGCTTGGTGAATTTCTCACGGTCTCGAAGTGTTCATTGAATCACAAGTGATGTGCTTGTGTTTTACTGGCCTACAGCTTTTCCGAGCCATTAACTGTGAGCTGTGTTTGTGTTTCTAAGCGGGCAACCGTCGGGGTTTTACTAGCCAAATGCTGCGTGAACTCCACACGTATTCTTACCCTTATATATGTACCATCACACATCATTACACATCCACCACCATCATCATCACACACTCACCACACAGCCACTCAACGCACAGCCACTCACTGCACAGCCACTCACCACACACCACTCACCACACACCACTCACACTTCCTTATTGGGGTATGGGCCAGCAACGCACTATTTATTCATAATTTAACAAACAAATCAACATAGGTTAGAAACTATCCATCCTATTTCTTTCATTTTTCTCATGATGTACTGTATATCAAAACTATATATTCTACCATTAACCATACATTTGAACCATTATCGTGAAAGGGACACACATACCGGGTGGGCCGAAAAAAAATGATCGCACGTTCAATTAAAAATCTTGATTGTTTAGCAACTCCTCTCCTGCCTTGCCGCATATCATCCAAAAGCCTGTTAACTTGACCTTGAGTATAAAATGTTGTTATTGTCGTGTACAGTAAAATGGCTTCCCAGCGAGATGAACTAGTGGAGGTGTCTGTACTTCTTTGTTCGGCAATCAAAGTGAGTGAGGTCGCAAATCTGGTAGCGGGTGTCCCGTACAACCGTCTACTCTACGCAATCAGACGTGCTGGCAGTGATCGAAAGAGTGTTGTGGATCTAGACAGTTTGCGAGATGCCATTCAAAGCAGTCCCTTGACGTCCATGTGCTAACACTCCAACAGACTCGGGGTTGGACCGGCCACAGTGGGACGAGCAGTCGCAAAGCTGGGAGGCAAGTCTCTTGCCAATGTTGAGAGGCCGCTGCTCACGCCAGCCATCTACTCTGAGCGTTTTAAACGTTGCCAGAGGCTCATGAATGATCTCATGTCTGCTCCACCTGGTCGGGTGATCATCTTCTCAGAAGAGAAGACTTGGACAGTCAACCCGGTGAGAAACATTGAGGCCCGCTCATCGAAGCCAAGGTTTGCCGCGTTCGCCACCCAAACATCACCACCCTTGAATGATTTGTTGACCGGGAGTGGATGACCATAAATGCAGACTACGTTGTCAAGACCTGCAAAACCTTCAGGCGCCTTGACGAAGCCATCATCGCTGCGGATGGTGGTTGTATCTAATGAAATTGCATATTAGAGCTGCATTTTTATTGTCTGAATATGTTGCTCATTTTGATCAAGGAGTTAATGAAATACCTAGGGCAGAATTTAAATTTAGGGTTTGTTGTTTTTTTGGCCCACCCAGCATTCAAGACAAAACCCTTGATGTCCTTACGACAGTAGCTTTCGTCCTTGCCGTTAGAGCAGTCAGGGTTGCCGTCACATACAACAGTTTCCGGAATGCAGGCATCTAAGAAACACCTGTACTCGTCCCTGGTGCATTCGACAGCTCTTAAAAATATTATAGGATTTAGATATAAAATAGAATAGAATAGAATGAGGCTATAGGAACGAAACTTCTGGCCCATTCTTGGGTCGGATAATTACTCGAACCCGGGTCTTCCCACTCGCAAGCAGATTCGCTCACCAGTCGACCAAGCTGGTGATATGTACTGTCGCTGGTCGGAAACAGTTGATGTACAGTATTGAAAACATTCCAGCGGTAATGTTCCGCAAAACATTCGTTTGTTCAGCTACTAATTTGTTATCTTTGTTTGTTTTACTATTTTATAATGTTATGTATGAGTTTGAAAGTTTATTGTATAAGTTCAATTTTTTCGCTCGCAGCAAACGTCAACGTCAAAATTTGTATGCACTCATCACACAGCCACTCACTACACAGCCACTCACTACACAGCCACTCACCACACAGCCACTCACCACACAGCCATTCACCACACAGCCACTCACCACACAGCCATTCACCACACAGCCACTCACAACACTACCCCTCACCACACAGCCACTCACCACACAGCCACTCACAACACTACCCCTCACCACACTACCACTCCCCACACGCTAAAAACATTGAAACCTAAGCGTTTTTGCAGCCAAACTTCGTGTTGACAAATGCAAAATAAATGCTGATACATGTATTGCATAATGCTGATACATTGGTATCCACATAAATACATGTATTGCAACCATTGTATTGTGGATACCAAAGGCACATCCATCAATGGGGAAACTCTTTCGCAAAGCCCGCATCCACTGGCAAATTAAAAGGATAAATGTAGTAAAAATCGTGATTTTTCACGTATGGATCTAGTATATATAATATTAAACTAAATATATTGCATTGCGTTCTTATATTTAATTTTATTTAATATCTTTCCAACAGTATTTGCCATCATTTTTGATGGCATGGGTACACTAGTATATACAGAACTTCCATTCTGTATCTTATCTACCGGTAACATGGCCGTGTAAGAGAAGAAAGCTAATAACAGAAAAAATACGTATCGGAAAAGGGTGAATAATGACTATTAAATTATTATTATTAATTAATATAATTAATTAATTAAATAATTAATGCATAAAAAATGTAATGCTTTATTCTCTGCCTACTACTATATCACCAGCTTGGTCGACATCACCAGCTTGGTCGACTGGTGAGCGAATCTGCTTTCGAGCGGGAAGACCCGGGTTCGAATCCCGCTGCCGACATGGTTGACGCGGCTAGAAATACGGCATGGGACTTGGGTAAACAACCGAATAATTACCAAAGTAATTATCCAACCCAAGAATGGGCCAGAAGGTTCGTTCCTATAGCCTCATTCTATTCTATACTTTTAATTGCATAATGATATATTGCATATGATTGATTGTTGATGAGTTTTTTCTCTCTCATAATTTACGTAATCTTGGTTTCAATGCATGGTTTTTGTTCATGCTGTCCTACCGTTAATGTTACTCTTCAGATTATTCTTCTTCCGAGGAATTTAGATGTATACGAGTATATACATATGTATATATGTGCATATGTGTATGTGTGTGTATGTACACACATGTGATATGTGCATGTATGTATGCATGTGTGCGTATGTGTGCATGTATATGTATATATATATATGTATATATGTGTATATGTATGTATGTATATAGGTATATATATGTAATTTTTACGATATTTTTGTACTTATTGAATACATAATCAAAAAATTTATCCGTCAATGTCAGTAATTGCTTTGCTACAATAAGTGACTGAAACCT
>VCRD01006658.1:0-18416 GCA_006783055.1 Trinorchestia longiramus
CATTTACTGTTGCGTTCAGTACAGTCTAAGTGACAGTAGACACTTACTGTTACGTTCAGTACAGAGTACGTGACAGTAAAGAATTGCTCTTGTGTTTCGGAAAACGTTTGTTTCAAGACGATTTCTGTGCAGATCATACTAAAGTAAAGGAACGTTGTATATGAATTTCCCCCTTATTCATCACAAAAAGGAGTATACACAAAAAATGTGTATATTTTCTCTGTAAAAATTTGTACTATTTATATGTATGCGTAGCACAAAAATGTACACGGGTTAAAGTCCAGCAACTGGCATGTAAGTCACGGCGCAATAATTCAGCACAGGAACAAGAATAATGAGTAGAAGCATTTTTGTGATGATGTACACGAAAGTTCAATCTGTGGACTTTAAAAAAAATGTGTGGTACATCAAACGGAGGAACATGAGGTGCATGACAACTCCTCACTGAATGTTTTTTGTGAGAAACAGAATGTTGGACCCGTTTCGACCGTTCACATGAACAGACGTACCAGGGAATTGGTGCTCAAATTATTC
Organism: Trinorchestia longiramus; assembly: GCA_006783055.1. NCBI lineage: Eukaryota > Metazoa > Arthropoda > Malacostraca > Amphipoda > Talitridae > Trinorchestia > Trinorchestia longiramus. The sequence goes on from VCRD01006658.1 coordinate 535, forward strand.
AAAATGTGTGAGAAAGACAGTACTTTCAAGCATCTAAATCAAACAAACACACACTCCCGTGAATGTGCCCCTCATCAACCTGAAACATAAAAGTGAACTAAAGTTTTGTCTACGTGCAAATTTTAAGCAAAAATATACCAATAATCATGCCCAAATGCTTGCAGTGTCTGACACAGAGACTGAACGTAGGCCTAAGAACGGTCCTCGAGCTCAAGGCGTTGTGGTCGAGGAACCTACCCTCAGTCAAGCAGAGCTTACCCTTCTTCCTACCCTCCCTGTAAGTTCTTAATTAGAATAGAATAGAATAGAATGAGGCTATAGGAACGAACCTTCTGGCCCATTCTTGGGTCGGATAATTACTTCGATAATTATTCGGTTTGTTTTACCCAAGTCCCATGCCGTATTTCTAGCCGCGTCAACCATGTCGGCAGCGGGATTCGAACCCGGGTCTTTCCGCTCGCAAGCAGGTTCGCTCACCAATCGACCAAGCTGGTGGTACCAGTCGACCAAGCTGGTGGTCGACTGGTATTCCCTTTTCAATCAAGAGTTTCAAAACATCAAGGTGCTAGCTTTGCTTCTTTGTGTATATCGGGATACACACGGCTCATTTCCTTTCATATTGAGCTAACCCATATATATATATATATTATTTTTTTATCTGCAAAGAAAGCCCATGCAGTTGAAAGTAGTATTTTTGAGTACCTCAGTGAAAATATCAGCTGGATATACAATTAGGAAAACGAACTATTACAAAAGAAAGTGTCAATGTGAAAATGTCTGCACCTTTTTCATTATAACTAAAGGTACTGGTCAAAGAAAAAATGATAGTGATCTCAAAAAATCATCTGGCATCAGAGTTAGAACAAATCCAAACATGTCCGTGGCAAATGCAATAATAACTCTCCTCGTCGCAAGAAGAAGAGGAAGAAGAAAAAAACAACATCTGTGTACAAAAGAAACGTCACTTATGTTCTTCTACCTGAAATCTCCACAACATTTTTAAATTACTGATAGACCGACCATCTCTGAATAGGTATGAACGCTACCTCCTACCCTTCCAACCTGGTTCATACTTGCCTAGCGCAGGAGACACAAAGCCTCACTTATGTGTCCCTGCGAACTACTCCCCTCCACCTCTCCACTTTTCCTCCGAAGCATCTTCCCTCCGAAGCATACTCCCATCCTCCTCTTCACCTTTCCCTCCGAAGCATCTACCCCAACCCACCTTTAAAGGCCATTCTCTCTCTCTTTTTTTTCTCTCTCTCTTTTCCTCTCTCGTCTTTTCTCCCTCTTTCTCTCTATCTATAATCTTAGTATTTATACTGCGTTTGCGGTCCATGGAAGACATTACCGAAGTCACAATTAATCCTTAAACACTAGCGTATGTCGGGCAAAGGTTCCGTTAATTTTCCCTTCTAAGTTTGAACGTGACACAACATTGAAACAAAAACACCATGCATTCGTATATAACTCGCGCAACAGCAAGAAGGCAGTCGTATCTGCATCTGCAGAGTCTACCGAGGCACCTCCTACTAATAAGAACGTTTGCAGCAACTGCAATACTACGGCAACACACAAAACACGCAAAGGCAAAACGCAACTAATGGCCACCGTCTCAAGATTTTAACACATGCTCAAAAACAGCTGCAAAAACACCAGCTTCATCTACAAACACACAACTCTTAAAACGTAAACAGTCTTCAAAAAAAATTATTTCTGAAGCGGATCTCGATCGCAAACGCAGTATTTCGGTAACGAACATAAACCTAACACGCACATATGGAACGCAGCAGACCCGCCCAAACCATTAACATCTTCAGTAATCAACGAACTTGAAACAAAAGCTGCACCTCGACTCACCGCAAACGAAAAGTTGCACAACCCTCATAGCGGAATGCATAAAGCATTGCCAGAACATACAACAAAACTGACGACGGAAGATCCAAATGTACAACTAAATTCTGTTCGCAGCGTTTTGAACACCACAGCACACACAAGGCCTACAGCGTCAGCCACACCAGCTTCGAACAAGAGGGTGGAAACAACGAACAACGAGGAGGATTTTCTATCGACAGCAAAAGTTTTAAGGTCAACAGTAGCATCGCCCGTGTAGGACTCAAAAGTAAAATATCACCTAGCATGTACTAATGTAAAAAATCGAATTGCATCGAACGATAATATGTTATATAATAAGTCTAGCACTAAGCCATTGTCTCATCAAAATATCTTATACTCAACTGACCAAATGCGTGACTCAAACGCAACAAAAATATGATCAGTGCACGCTAATATGAGAAACCCAATCGCATCTCACAATAATGACGTGTTATATTATAAGCCTAATGTTAAGACTTCGTTTAAGTAAAGCCACTGTCATGCAAACAACACTCCGTATGATGTTAGCAATTCTGATACGCTTATAAATTGTTTTCCTCAACTCGCAGTACACTCCAATGTGCATAAAAAATTGCTTTTGATGAATCGTTGCATCCTTTACTACTAAAAATTTCGCATGTTATCCATGAAGTAAATAGCAATCTGGATCTAACAACAGTTCAATTAGCAAAAATCTTACAACGACGCTCCCCTCTTCATCTAACTTCAATTGCTACTGCGCTGTCCAATGTTCAATTAATAAGTTAAGCAGTTTTTTATACTAAATTCTTACATACAGTAAGTTTATATGATCTTAAGCAGGTGACCCGCCCGGGTCTCCACTCAAATCTCAGCGCAAAGCAATGTTAGTAAGAGTGTTAGTTTTGATGGCTCTCTGCATCCTTTGCAAATAAAGAGCTCACACGTTATCCACAAATTAAATAGCGACATGGCCCTTACGGCAACACAACTGCAAAAAATCCTAGAAAAACGTGTACCACCTCGACCGAAATCAGTTTCCACTGCTCTATTTAACATTCAGATTATAATTGAACACCTATTCAAACTAAATGTCCATATCAGCTTCTACGACCTCATACCTATAACTCCCTTCACTATTTCTTCCAATCCAAATTATCAGAAACCTCTTAACACTTTACTTGTAGGAGACAATATTCTCTCAACTGTTGAAAGACATGACATCGACACCACATGCCGAATCCAAACCATCTTATCTGGTCAGTTTCATGACCTTCTACATATCATAAATCAGATGCCCAAATTTAAAAATTACATAATCTGTTTCCAGGACCTGCACCTTTCACAATCAGGCCTGACTCAAATCGAAAAGTTATTGTGAGAAAACACTGCACTGCCCGTACTTATATTGTCAATTTCTGCAGTGATCAACAACTGGGTAAAGCGCTCACTCTCTGCGAAGAATTGAATTTAACATTGATTCCACTCCGAACACGTGCTTTAACTCACACTCAGACAATCAATAACCACCAAATTTGGCCTCACATTTGAAAGGAAACTCAAAAATATCTTCCCCAAATTGCTATAAAATCAACGCTGCAACTCAACACACCGTACTACTTATTTTCTGGAAAACTCCCAAACTTAACCACTAATCTTGAGCAGTCACCCAATAAACTCGTACTAATGAATACAACCCAAATAAACAACACATGTTCTAAAACAGTAACTAAGCATAAACACGTAAATGCCTTACACGCCCAGTACCTTCCCAAAATGAAGAGGCACTCCAAAGGAAATGAGAGCAATCCACCGAGTTAGCACTTTATACACTTAAATCAATTATTCACAGACACAATTGCTAATGTCTATAACATGCAAACAGATAATCAATTGACCTTACTTTCTAACGACAGGAGCACAGACTGCGCAATGCCCCTTTCATCTATAAGTCATTGATATCCGAATAAACATGCAAAGATAGACAAAATTAGACAAAAGTCGACTTCTCCTCAAAAATTAAGTCGTACGACAATAATAAAGACTCAGTACCATGATTATGTATCCAAACATAATCATAAAAACCATAACGGTAGGAAAACTCGAAACTAGATTAAACCGCCTCACGGCAAATTTCTGAATCACATCACAGAAACATCATCCAATCCCATATGTGCCCATGTGGGAAGTTCCATGGATGATGTAACAAAATCATTGAATGTAACATTGTCTCACACTTTGGCTGACGGACACTGTTTCCTCCAAGTAGTAGCCCTTCAACTTGACGAAACACAGAGCACAATGCAAGCCTATGAATTTTTAATGAAAGTCATCGAAACAGAAAGCAGAACAAACAAAAACCGGTACACAAATTTCGTCGACGAGGACAGTGGTAAACTTGATCTTCTGGTGCACAAATACCTATATGATAAAATATTCGATCATGTAGCCAGGGACCTCATCCCTCAAATTACTTCCATTGCGCTACAAAAACCGATCCACATCTACAGAGAAAGAGATGGCGGCATATGGAAGACAATCGTTCAGCCCACTATAGTACATCAAATAAACAAATCCCCATTATTAGTAAAGCTGAAAGACTACCACTATAGTGCTCTCATTGATGAAAAACTGCAATCAATAGTAAATCCTCCACGTTCAGATGACTAGACGATAATGCCAAGGTAAACGCAAAATCACCTTTGGCTGGCACCACAAGCACCAAACAGCACCCCACCGAACCCTCACATTTTAATGCAAAATGTTCCTCACGATGTAATGAATGCACTACCTCGAGTAAATACACTAATATGAATCGTATTAAAATTAAGCATATCGACTCACGTAGCTTCAATGACAAATTGGATGACATAAAAGTAATGGTAATAACTGAAGATATTAACATTTTATGCGTATCTGAGACATGGTTTGATCCAAGAATTTAACGCTCATATTTTAGTATCCCCTACTCACTTTACCGATACGATAGTAAAAAAACAATAAAGGTAGCGGACCTTGCACTTTCATCAAACAGGTTTACACAATATCACAAATTCAAAAAACCTAAATGTCTGAGGATATAGAAATGGTATGGTTTAACGTGCGGGTGAAAAAGCACAAATCTTTCATTATTGGCACCGTCTACCGACACCCATCTGCAGCTTTACAATTATCTTTAGAGTTTATTCAAAAAAAGCTTAGAACGATTTCAGACACTGAAAAATTCTTCTATGCTTTCGGCGATTTCAACGTAGATCTGAATAATAAAAGTAATCAGCTAACCAAAATGCTAAAGAGAATAAATCTATCACCAATGGTTCAAGAACCAGCTCGCATAGCAAAAACTTCCAAAACTCTCCTAGATCTAGCAATTACTAATAATCCTAAAGCAATAATAAGCACTGAAATATCACCTTCAGTATCCGACTATCACGCGGTAAAATGTTTAATTAACGTAGCAAAAGAGAAACCAACATCCTGCTTGATTACCTATCGTATGAAGACTCTATACACACCAGAACAATTCCAGGAAAAACTATGGGACAGGAGGAATGAATTTCAAAGCATGGAAATAACCGATCATGTTGACAGTCAAGTTTCAATTTTCAATGAGAATTTCCTAGGAGCCTTAAATGAATACGTACCATACACCACAAGGAGAGCTAAACTAAAGAGCACCGCCTGAATAACAGATGAAATAAAACAATTGTGCAAAGTGAATAATACTTACCTACACGAATTTCAATGTAGTAAATCGAACAACTTTCTACGAGACCGTTATAAACATCATGCAATGGCCCTCCGGAAAAAATTAACGAGACAAAACGAAAGCACTTCCCAAAGGAACTACAAACAGTAAAGAAAATCCAAAACGAAACTGGGAAATTATCAAAGAAATAGCACAGTACAAAGACATAAAAGAAGAGAAAAATTTCGAAAATCCATTGGAAACAGCCACTAATTTCAACACTTTCTTCTCTGAAGTCGGTGCAAAAGTCTTCGACAAAGTATTCAAATCTATTCCATATAAACCTGTTGATGTTGGCCTAAATCCTGCCCAATTACTAAATACAACCGACACATGGAGACCAAATCTAGTTAGTCTACAGAAAATACGTAAAATTTTATACTCGTTGAAAAATACAAAGGCAGTTGGACATGACAACATAAACCTTCAATGCATCAAAGACAGTTTCTATGTTACAGCACTATTGCTTCGTTTGGCAATCATTACTTCTATTGCCACAAACAAATTCCCGGATCAGTAGAAACATTCCATAATCAAACTGTTGCATAAAGTAGGTGACATCAATGCTGCATCAAATTACAGCCCAATTAGCCTTTTACCAGTCTTATCCAAAATACTAGAAAAAGTAATATCAAATCACCTCTCAACACATTTGGACAAATCTAACTTACTTCATCAAAACCAGTGTGCTTACAGAAAACACACCAGCACTCAAGACTCAGGTCTCAACACACAGGTCTCGGTGCTTAACATCACAGAGAAAATATACAGTGACATTGACAAAAAAAAACATCACTCTCTTGCTTTTGCTTGACCTCTCCAAAGCTTTCGACAGTATTGAACATACACGGCTCCCGCAGAAATCTCTAACTTAGGAATCGACACCCAGTGGTTTTAGAGCTATCTATCAAACTGCTCTCACGCAGTCCGACTAGAAAACACGATTTCATCACCCATTCAAAACGATTTCGGCGTTCTACAAGGTTCCATTCTCATCCCACTTCTGTTCTTTAGTTTCATCAATGATTTCCCATCCATGCTTTCAAACACGAGAATTTCTATGTACGCAGATGATGTACAAATTGCAATGACAAGCTCGCCGGCCAAACTACCTCACACAAAAACAATTGCTGAAAGACTTTTAAAACACGTAAAATCATAGTATGACCAAAATGGTCTCAAGTTTAACGCAAGCAAGAAACAGTGCATCATTTTTGGTTCCAAGAACACAATAAAAAAGCTCCCGAATTTAACCTTAACGTTAGAAAATGGCATTATTGAACCTGTAGGAAAAGTAAAAAATTTGGGCGTCTGGTTTGATTAAAACATGTCTTTCACATCCCACGTGGAGAAAACATGCAGCAAAATTAACGGTACATTGATGTTCCTTCACCGCGTGAAGAACATGCTTGACGAAAAAACTAGATTATTAGCCATCCAATCTTTAGTGTTATCACGCTTTGACTACTGTGACTTGGTCTGGGGAGATATACCTAAAGGCCTTCAAAAAGAGCTACAGAAATGTATGAATTTTGCTACTAAAGTAGTATGCAAAGGAAACTCCAGAAAAAACGATCATGCAACACCTCTCATGAAAAAGCTCAACTGGACCCCGATGGAACAAAGACTAGTCATTCACAAAGTCAAACATGTATTCTCCTCTCTATATATCGCCCTCAAAGTTCTGCCAACGTTGTTAAATTCTACCCACCCACTACCAAGGGTGTGAAACCTAATCGACGACACGATGTGAACATCAGTTTCTGCTTGTCCGATGCTGGACAAAGGGCTCTTTCAATTTCAGGTGCATTGCTTTGGAATAAACTGCCCACGCTTATGAAGGAAAACCAATTAATTAAGAATTAAAAAAAACGTGACATATCATTTTCGAATATCAAAGGAGCAAACAAATACAGAAAACTTAGTTCCTATGCACGATGAAATAAAATGAACTTAGTAACGAAACATACGACTTATAAATATCTACCATATGTTTGTGTCACACAACTTAAGTGTAAACTGAAGTAGAGTTAACAATATTCAAACGAAATTAACGTATACGTCAAACTTGTTCTACAATTCTGTAGCTCTGGAGTCAAATCGACTAATTTACATTGATCAAAAACCGGGGCGTTTTTTACTTTTTTACTTTTAAATTTCAGGCTTATTAATTGGTGCTTCTTCACCTGATAAATGTTTCAATGTTCATAATGTTTAGTTTTCATAAAGCAAAACAAAAAACGAAAACATTTTGATAGGAAACAAATTGTATTTTGCCTAAAAATAAATAGAATTGTATTTGAATTTGTGCTTGCTGCCCAGTTTAATCTTCTTTTAAGGCTTTTAGATATTTTTTATTTATCTTGTATGTTATTTTATTTTATTTTTCGAAGGTATAATCATAAAGTTCATTCGTCAATATTAGTAATTGTTTTGTTACAATAAGTGAATGTGAAGCCTCAGAACTTTAGTCTACTACAGCTTTTCTTATCTATATCAACATCTAAATTTTGAAATTTGAGACATTCATTCTGTTTTATTTTATAATTTTTTTTAGTGTTTTTCTGAAATGTAACGTCCATTTTTATTCAACGCGATGATATTTACCGATACCTGTAATAATAATTAAATTAAATAGATCATCAGCAAGTCATACCAAACAGTCAACCAGTGATTAGAAATTACAATTTTCAGTTTAAAAACAATTACAACATCATGTTTTAACTTTTCATTCTCATAATTTATCTTTTTCTGTTTTTCTCGGATGTTAAACATTCGATTTTGTTAATTAAATGCAATGATGTAAATTCTAAGCTGTGCCTAAGGTAAATATTTCGATTATCACCTAAAATGCGTAGGATACTTAACACATCAGAATTTACAAGAGTGTCACCAATGACTACTTCTTAAGTCATCATTGAAAAAGTGAGGTTTCATTTGCTTCACCATGTATATTTAACGTTCATTGCGTGATGTGAATGTTTACGTATACCTGTAGGTACCGTGTTATATCATCTACTATGCGTAGAATACCTACCACTTAAGAATTTTATAAGGCATCTTTAAAAATCAATGCTGTTACATCTCTTATGTATCAACCTCATTGGAAATATACGTTTTTGTTTTTGTTTGTTTTGTTTGTGATGAATTTTATCGCAGCCATTTGGTGGAGCGAAAGATGCGTCATTCAAAACATACAACTTTTTTTTATGTGCTATGTTAACTCTATGACACCTCTCAAAATGGAAACGATCACTGGTACATATGGAGATGGCAACGATCAATGGTACATTTGGAGATGGCAACGATCAATGGTACATCTGTAGATGTCAACGATCACCGGTACATCTGGAGTGACATGGGAACAGCAGCGTATGATAATCTCGTTCAAAAACATATTACAAGAGCAACAATGTTCAAAATACTTTTATTTTTCACCATGTCAAAAATCTATAATATTTATACCGCAGCTATGTTTTTACATGCATGTATACACAAACATATATTCTCCCATGAGGAATACCAAGTGGAGGAAAGAATTTTAAAAATTCGACACTAGTGGAAAAGTTGCTTGGCGTTTTCATATTTCACTCAGAAAATTCCTTAAGTATTCCGTTATCAGGGAGCGACTTTGTGAGTCAAAAATTATTGACAAAAATTCGTCATTTTTATAATTTTTCTATCATCATTGAATATTATTGTCAAGTTCTCAAATAGGCACCAATTTATCATTATTGACACCAATTTATAAAGTTATTCTTGTGATCAAACTAATTTGATAATACAGACGGAAATTCTTTTACTTACTCCGATATGTTATTTATAAGAAGTTATCATCAGTGATGATAATGTCCTATCATTGGTAACAAAAATTTTTATTCAACAAAATAAATAATATTTGTGACTAATAAACGATACTGGACACCGACTCAGTATTATTGTTGCCTATTCAGGCACGAAGTTTAATGATTTACTCAGTACCAGGAATGCTTCTAAGTTTTGCTGCAAAAAATTACAAGTCTGACGAGAGAAAGAAAAAAGGGAAACAAGAACTTGCTCAATACGTTAGACCCACGCATATCCACACACGACAGTTCTGAAGTCTGTAAATAAACAGTTTTTCCGAATTGCAACGTTTGTACAGTATTGTACAGTGTTTGAGAGTCTTTTAGTACCCTGTTGTACATTATTTGTAGAGTTGTACTGTCTTGCACAGCGTTTGTGCAGTGATATACAGTGTTGTAATGTTTATACAGTGGTGTACAGTGTTTGCACAGCTAAGTACAATGTTACACAGGCCACAAGGTTTTTCTGATGGCAACATGTGTTTGGAAAGTTTTTCCATAAATTCAAAATATAAATTCTGGTAGCGCGCTGACACAATACAAACATCAGTGAGTTTACTGTAAAGTTAGCGCTTGTTTATGTTCAAAACCTCGCAAGAATTCAAAACTAATTAACTCTGTTGTGGAAAATATTCTTGACTCATCAATACATCAGCACAGACATGAGCCGGAGCTACAACTTCTCATTCATTTCAAGACAGGTATTCTCTCTTTTTCTTTTCTGCTCCTAGTTTCATTTATTCATTCTTCATTAATGTGCTTTTTGCTGGCGAGAGACTGTATTTGATAATTGACACTGCCATTGAGTACAACTCACGTGAGATAAACGGTTTTAGCAAGTGTGATGTGTTTTTATTATCTGTGGCCTCATGTAAGTACCAGATACATGCGTCAACATCACAAGCATGACATATGTAACAACATGACAAGCATGACACATGTAGCAACACGACAAGCATGACATATGTAACAACATGACAAGCATGACACATGTAGCAACACGACAAGCATGACACATGTAGCAACACGACAAGCATGATATATGTAACAACATGACAAGCATGACACATGTAGCAACACGACAAGCATGACACATGTAGCAACACGACAAGCATGACACATGTAGCAACATGGCACTACGTTACAATGCATGACAGCAGTATTTCACTGTATGAGTTCAGAACCATAGGCAAAGAGTTACGTCTTAGAAGTTTTGTATTTATCATTTGAACAGTATTGCTTATTCAATTCTTGAAAATGTTTTTAACAAAAACTGCCAATAAATAAGGAAACAAGTGTTACCACAATGTCTAGAAGTCAATGCGAATATTCTTCATAAAAATTTACGTGAATCCTAAAAGAATTTAACAAAACAAAGACTTCTCAGTCCTCAACCCACAAACTAAAACAATAGTAAAAACCACCTTAAAGAGTCCCCGATAAGTTGCCAGAATTTGTATCAATTCAAATAGCAAACAGTTGAATGTAAACACATTTTGATTCCTTGTTCCGTATGACACGAGTGCGGTTGATCACAGAGAAGCACAAACTTATACTCCTCAAACTGTTAGAGTTACGGGCCACTGCAGCACCATAGTAACGTACACAACACTATATTTCTATAGAAAATGATAGCGTTAATTAAGAAAGTCAAGGGTCACAATTAAAATAATTTACATTTTCCCTCACAATGACCCCCACACTGAGAGAGTGAGAGGGTCTGGACGAGAAGGCTGCAGATAAATCACAGCTTGCACGCAACCGCCAGAGCAATGACCTCTTGTCACGGTCATCGGCCTCTATTGGCTCTACGCTCCAGCTAACTTTCCACTGATTGGCACAGCAGCTCTCGCTGGTGTACCCCTGTCACATCACAGCAAGGTTACTTCTTTCTTGCGAAAAAGTTAAGCAAGAACCTACAGTTTAGCTCAGACTCTTTCATTCTTGATGATATACTTTTCTTAAACCGCTATTCTTCCACTCCCTGTATGCACGCCTCAGTCTGTCCTTACCTTACCTTCCTTCTACTCACATCATAACCAGACATAGTCTGCTGTTCCACTCTCCACGTGCCCACACCACCTCAGTACTCTCCTCTGCCTGACATACTCTCCACGTGCCCACACCACCTCAGTACTCTCCTCTGTCTGACATACTCTCCACGTGCCCACACCACCTCAGTACTCTCCTCTGCCTGACATACTCTCTCCCTCCATCTACTTTTGTTACACTTATTCTTGTCTATCAGACTGTGCCACTCAGCTGCACTCAGGAGCATTTTCTCGTTTTATCTTCATCTTTTTGCTCCGAGACCTTAAGTCTAAGGAAAATATAAGTCACTACGAATAGTCACGCTGTTGTACAAACTTATTTTCTTACGAATACTTTTACTAATACTCACAATAATACTAATGCTAATACTAAGCCTAATATTAATACTAATACTTATGTCAATACTAATACTGACACTAACACTAATACTAATACTAATATTAATACTAATACTTATGTAAACACTAATACTGACACTAACACTAATGCTAATACTTATACAAATACTTATACCATTCCCAGGTTCCTTGCGCGTTGGTGCTGTGTCAACTGCTTCTTTATTAACTCCATATGGTTTAAGGCACCACGCTTGGTGCCCTATATAAAGACCTCATTTTTGGACGTGCCTCTGTTAACCTACACCTCATTGCTCTAAGACTCTCATTCCTTGAACATCTCCGAATTTAAATAGAAACATACAAGGCGAGAAGAGATTGCTCTATACGTAATAACGGAATCTACACTTAAAGACTAATAAATAACTCTACAATAACTGAAGTTACACTTAAAGAGTAATAAATAACTCCACAATAACTGAAGCTACATTTAAAGAGTAATAAATAACTACAGTAACTGTAGCTACATTTATAGAGCAATAAATAACTACAATAACTGAACTACACTTAAAGAGTAATAAATAACTATACAATAACTGAAGCTACATTTAAAGAGTCATAAATAACTCTACAATAACTGGAGCTACATTTAAAGAGTAATAAATAACTCTACAATAACTGAAGCTACATTTAAAGAGTAGTAAATAACTTTACAGTAACTGAAGCTACATTTAAAAAGTAATAAATAACAAACTACTCGGGACAGGCTCAATCTGTGGTGCAATTACAGCGCTTAGCATCACGCGAGCACAGTTATGTTACCCTCAAGTACACAAACCATCAAGCATAAAAATTACCCCCGCAAGTCAGACTCAATTCTGTGCATAAAGCAGTGAGTAACAAATTATTCCATAGAATATTCGTGCAAGAAAGAGTGGCATGGCGCCGACGTGTCCGTAAGTCTATTGATCTGAGAAGCAGGCAGTTGTGGCTGTAGTCCGTCACACACACTCAGCTGGCTGCACTTTGTCTACACTTCCTCTTGTTGCTGGGACACTCCTAGAAGTGTGTCAGGACTGCTACACTTCCTCTTGTTGCTGGGACACTCCTAGCTGTGTGTCAGGACTGCTACACTTCCTCTTGTTGCTGGGACACTCCTAGCTGTGTGTCAGGACTGCTACACTTCCTCTTGTTGCTGGGACACTCCTAGCTGTGTGTCAGGACTGCTACACTTCCTCTTGTTGCTGGGACACTCCTAGTAGTGTGTCAGGACTGCTACACTTCCTCTTGTTGCTGGGACACTCCTAGTAGTGTGTCAGGACTGCTACACTTCCTCTTGTTGCTGGGACACTCCTAGCAGCGTGTCAGGACTGCTACACTTCCTCCTAGCTACGCTACCCTGTTGCTAGGACACTGCTGGCTTCCAGGGTACATTGTACACACTAGTAAGCTAACCACACTCAGGTAGATGCTTACATAACTGTAAACTGTTAGCCTATAATTGACATGTACTGCATTATGCATACATCATGCAGACAGATTAAATCATCAGTCAGTCATTATCCTCTGTCTCCAGGCCACTCACACTCAGAAATAATGGAAATAAATTAAAAGCAATGAGTGCAAAAACATTTTAATTCGAGTGCCAGCTGTTGCCGGGCACCGTATGGCTTGCAGAGCTTGCTGGCTGTTTGAGGGATGTGAGCTAAAAGATAAGCTGAATTACAAGGTGAACAAAGAGTGAAGCACTTTGCTAAAACCTTTGTAGATTGTGAAAAATTAATTTTACTTCAATGAGGTAGAAGGGTTAAGAGAAATTTAATTCCTTCTTGGAAATATTAAATCATGAAACAAGTTCGTTAATATTAACACCACATAAGTCAAATATTTGTACGGAATATCTTGATTTAAAGAAAATGTGTCAAAAAATGTTCAAAAATAATATTTTTTAGGAAGGGAATCTTCAAAAAATAATATTCATCTTTAATAAAATATTCAAGAGAAAATATTTACTGCCAATGAAATACTCGAGACGAAATATTCACTGTTAATGAAATATTTAAAACCAAATATTTACCGTTAATGGAATATTCAAGTCAAAATCTTCGGGATCATGTAAACATTCACTTAACAGTAGAATATTCTAAAAATGTTACGACTCTATTAACACTAATTTCCGGCCATTACAGACACTCTCGAGCAGTAGACAGATAAGTAGATAAGGAAATTGCCAAGATTAAATATTTGGTCGGTAGACAAGGCAGTAATAGACTTGATGACATCTGCACAAAGTTCTTATTCTTTAATATTTTATTACTTAGGAACCCAACCTTCGAATATTTTGATACTGGAAATATTCCTGGTTTTCAAAAGTTAAAAAAGGGTAGTCAACATAAACTACAATATACAATAGTTATTCCATAGTATTATACTTGCATTGTGGTACTTGTATTATGGGACTTAACAGCTGGTACTTGGCTTTTGGTACCTTACTATATTGAAAACTATATATCATATATAGCACAACTTCGTGTTCGTAATATACTCAAGGACAAATACGTAATACATGAATGATGCAGAATATAAATATAAATATAAATAAATGTACATGGTACACATGTTTTTAGGTCTTTAAAATTCTGTGACCCTTCTACATAAATTTAAAAAAATTGATTTCTGTTACAACTTCTGGAAATTACCCTTCCTCAATCCCGTATCTTTACGTTCATTATGTTGAACTCATGTTCTGTTTCTTGTATAAGCTAATTTGTAGAAATACTGTCAAACACTCATATTTCAAACAGGCATTTTCAAGATCTCGTACGGAAATCTAGGATCTTAAAATTTTGTATAGACGACGGCCATAATAAACTGAAATTTCTAACTTATATTCCCAGAATCTTGTAGAGAAAACTAGGATTCGAACTTGACATTCTTCCCAAAATTTCGTACAAAAAGTGTCATTTCCTGAAATAAATGCCCCAAGTATCCAACTGCCCGCAGAGAGCCTGTAGTTTCTGTATCACTGACCTTCGTGAGGGCACTTGTGAGTGAAGATTTCTCAGCGTTAAATTCCGTCTCTTCTAAATCCTTTATTTCTCAAGTCCTGAATTTCTCTACACTGGTCTTTTAATTCCAGCCCCACTTCTTTCTCTTCCAATTACAAGAGATACGAGGTGATAAGACTTGAGTATTTTAATCGTCAAAGCGGTGCCTAGCTCTGGTTTATCGTAGACAGAGCGACGATAATAGTCTTCAAGGAAGGAACCTTGGGGTCTGATAAGGGTAACGGTCAGCATGCTTAGCAACAGGAATAGAGTAATAGTTGGCCAGTTAAGGCGAAAATCTAACGCATTCCACAGCAGTTTTACCTCCGCCAACACGGAACTGTTCTGAGAAAAAGTCCACGGAAGGTTCTTGCCGTGCTTAGTTTGTACCTTAGCTTATGTGTTAAAATTTTATAATTTCGTACATATTTATCAAATTAATAAAAGCCGAGAGGATTTTAAAGAAATTAATTTTCCTCTATATCGTTTCGCTGTACAAGGAATCAACGAAGAGTTGCCATGAGAAAAATATGTTGGAGTAGACCCACGCGTAGTATGAAGTTGCGACGTTTTTTAAACTTTTTCTCGAAGACACGTACGCTCATGAGAAAATTTTAAACAGGTTCAGAAAAAAATTATTTTCGGTAGTACGCACTTATAAGAAAACTTGTTCAAATACTTGAGATTTAGCGACAGTACATTTAAGTTACAGTGATGAATTTTAAAATAGACTATTGGAACTCAGGCAAATTACGAGAGCAAGTAAAGCTATTGAAAGGACACATGAGAAATATAGAAGAATGAGAGGCATCCCATAACTCAGAGAGATGCTACTGATGTGAACAGATGCTCAATGGTTGTCTTGAATATATGCACTTGTTACTAAAGCTTCAGTAATAAAGTGATAAGTGTTAAATCTATAGCTAAGCATTGATTTAGTTTATTTCAAATACTACTTTTTATAACCTCTTTTATTTGTAGCATCATCGTTGTATCTTTTACTCATTCTTTTGTTCCATAGATTCTTATGCTTTCTATTGATTTTGCACAATCTATCAGTTATTGTGTTTTAATAACGAGTATTGTGGTTCTGAATGTCATTATTTCCTCATTATTGATGATAATAAAAGATGACCGATTTAGAGTATTTTACTCACATCTTCACGGTAACAATCATCCAAAATTTCCGTTACTTCAACATTTTGAGATCAAAATAATGATAACCCTAACACACTATCATGTAATTACCAATATATTTGTAATGTTTTACGTATTAATGAACAATTATGTTGTTCAAAAATAATATACTTCATATCTCCCAAAATAAAATTATGGAAATCTTTACACAGTTCCTGCAAGAGTGAGTATGTTCTGATTCGATGTAATATTACTTGGATGTGCTGAACTTGACGCGTGTTGACGCTTGATGCACCCTGTTGTCGTACGACAATAAGCCTTTTTGTGGTCAACATAATTGTAAAAAAAATTCATCATTCAGAAATTTGAATGTGCATTGCTGATTCCGTAGAGCTTTTATTAACACTGAGTTGTTCTGGTACATATATTAATCAAACGCTTTTCCCTACTTTATTTTAAACATTTCTTTAATTACGATGTCCCCCAAATGAACATGAGCCTTAGTTTTAAATCAGTATATAGGGGAATAAATAGCCTCAGTGCGAGAAAACAAAGGCGTTCTGTAATTTAAATAAGAATTTGTAAAAGTGGTTACCAGTTAGGCCTATCAAAGAACGGCTTCCATTTAGACGTACTAGACAAAGAATACCAGTTATGCCTGCCATAGACCAACTGCAATTCATGCCCACCAATAATTAGCAAATTACCTCGCGATGTGGGGAGAAGTGACACTACTTAAGAAAAATGTGTTGGAATTTTGATACCTAGAGTAGAATCTGTTCTCGAAATGTATATTTTTTACTGTATTTCTGCAATGCACGATGATTCTAAAGCAATATTCGGAGTCAATTGCGCACAGCAGCTGCGAAGACTGGGCACACGAAGATACGAAGGTATACGCTCATTGACATGTAGATTGAATAATAATAGCGCCGATCGATAGATTTAATAGTCATATGAAGAAGTAATAATTTATAATAGTAATGAATTTCGTGACAAAATAGAAACAAGTCATGTGTAACAAATTGTAAGACCCGCTGCTTCAATGTGTACAACACTAAACACGCTGCTTAGTGCTAGTTGGAAAAACATAGTTCTGTTAAAAGATTTACACGTAGACTTAAACTACAGGCATGCTGTATAGTGTAGGCATACAGGCATGCTGTATAGTGTAGGCCTACAGGCATGCCGTATAGTGTAGGCTTACAGGCATACCGTACAGTGTAGACATACAGACATGCTCAAACACAATAATATAAACGATATCACAATGTTTGACACAACATAGCCCGGTATTTGGTGCTCAAGCACTCGAAACACAAGCACACAACACATAAGCAAATGCACACATGATACAATAACAAGCACGCAGCTCAAGCACACAAACACAAGCCTTTGCTTCTTCAATTGGTTGCGTGAGGGAGTCGCATTTACCAGAAGTGAGAGACATATTCCTAGAAGTGTGCATGCGTGACGTGACGTACATGTGTATGCGTGACGTAACGTACATGTGTGTGGGTGACGTGATGTACATGTGTGTATGCATGACGTGACTTACATGTGTGTTTGTGGCATGTAAATCTTTAGAAGATTCCTTCAGTTTTCGTAGATTTTACAATTATAGACGCAAACTAAGGGGAAAAAGTTAAATTTTGATTTTTTCCTAAACTTGAGACGCCCATTAGAGAATTGCTAATAAGAAATACCGAGTTAAATGTTTGTGTTTTAAAGAACACAGCTCGGCACCAGCAGCCGTCAGTTGATCACGACCTGGGCAACAGCGACTGTGGTGACCAACGGAGGTATGGATCGGGAGTGTGTGTCCTGGAGTGTGTGTCCTAGAGTGTGTGTCCTGGAGTGTGTG
>VCRD01006660.1:0-25599 GCA_006783055.1 Trinorchestia longiramus
CTTTGTACCCATACTGCAGGGACTTATTTATTGAGTCATGGCATTGTATATTCTGGGGACTTGTTTATTGAGGCATGGCATTGTACCAATACTGCGGAGACTTATTTATTGAGACATGACATTGCTTCCCTAGTCGTAAACATGTTGGTCTGTGCTATGCCCCAGTACATAGCGACTGTTTGGTGGTATGGGAATGTATTGTGCCATGGTGTTAGAGCGGCCGGTATTGTGTTGTGAGAGTATTGTGTTGTGGGAATGGCCGGTATTGTATTGTGGGAGTGGCCGGTATTAAAACAAGAAGTTAGCTAACATTCGCTGGCAGGTAAACATGCTGGACAGGGCAGTGTGTGTATTGTTCTGTGTTGGTAGTATGATGGTGTGATGCATAACTCTGTGTTGGTAGTATGATGGTGTGATGCATAACTCTGTGTTGGTAGTAGGATGGTGTGATGCATAACTCTGTGTTGGTAGTATGATGGTGTGATGCAAAACTCTGTGGCAGGTTCCTGCAAAGGTGCGGTCCGCTGGTAACTAGGGAGGTGGTATCCATGGCCCTCCAACTGTTGCACGCACTCTCCTTCCTGCACGCAGCGCGCCTCCTGCACTGCGACGTCGCTACCAGGAACTGCCTGTACGAGTCCATCAGGACCTGGGTGCTCCTTGCTCGTGTATTTGCCTCAACTACCCGCTTGTGGCCGGGAGATTTCGTCTAAACCTGTGCATATCTTCTTACAAAAATAGGTAGAAGGAAGCTATCGGATCTAAGGGCAGTTTTCCTTGCATCTGATATCCAAGGAAAACTGCTACACAGTTGTGGATGAAAACACGCAAGACTAATTCAAGGCTAAAATCTATTATTCTAACCATTTTAGTTATCTTATAATAAATTATCAAATTTTTCCATTGTCATAACGCACTGCGGCGTTGAACCTAGTTGGCACGCGGCCATTCTCATGCTGCTTAAAAATTTTTGTGATTGATCTTGAAGATAAATAATGAGAATATTAATGGTGTACTTGAGAGACTAGATATCAATATCGGCCTTGCATATAACCAACCTTGTACGCGAGTGTTTTTTATTTACTTTAGTCTTGAATTATTTGTGTCATTGAGATACTCCCTGCCCCTGGTCACACGATCATAGACCGGACACAGGGGGCAAAAACTGCTACATGTAATGATAGTGAGCTGTAGACCGGCAGCTGTCTCATGACCCTCAACTCAGTACATTAAGCTCATGCTCATATTACCGATGGATGATTGTCTCAAGTTTACCTGTGATGATTGAACTCTCCTGTACAGGGTGGACACAAATTTACGCGTGCTGCTGTGCGACTGCGCATTGTCCCGAGACCTGTTCCCTGGAGACTACCATTGCCTCGGGGACAACAACAACAGGCCAGTCAAGTGGCTCGCTGTCGAGGCTCTCCAGCACAACACCTTCTCACCTCAGTCTGATGTGGCAAGTCTTGGTGGTGTTCTTGTGATGCGTGGCTACTGCCCTGCTTCACAAATGCTCCTCAGGGTCGAGAGTGATTACGTCATCGGGAACAGATACTAGCCGCATTGTAGTTTTGTTGGTTCTGTGTGTGCGCTGCCTTGGGAGATGTGTGGGGATGGTCTGTCTGGCTGGCCATGTAGGAGGAGGACAGTGTGGGAGTTCTCCAAGCTTCACTTGTGGATGCACTGGAGGGGTAATTACTGCAGCCAAGTTATTTAGGGTTATCAGAGACGTACGTGACTCTTCTCTCTTTATTGTAGTTTGTGACAATATTTAAGGGGGCATTAAAGATATAGTATTGTAAGTCTTATCTACCTCCTCTTGTTCGATGGATACAATCGTGCAGTAGCTGTGTGGGACTGACATCCAAAACTAAGAAATATATTTAATATCTGGTACTATTGGCTTCATTTGAATAATAGCTAATGCACTGGGGACATCCAGGGCACAGATCATGGCTTGTTGAGACCAAAGTTCTACTTGCGTGTGTTGCAGATCTTGTGCTTGCGTGTGTTGCAGATCTTGTGCTTGCGTGTGTTGCAGATCTTGTGCTTGCGTATGTTGCAGATCTTGCAGATTTTGTGCTTGCGTGTGTTGCAGAGCTTGTACTTGCGTGTGTTGCAGATCTTGTACTTGCGTGTGTTGCAGAGCTTGTACTGGAGTGTGTTGCAGAGCTTGTACTTGCGTGTGTTGCAGAGTTTGTACTTGCGTGTGTTGCAGAGCTTGTACTTGCGTGTGTTGCAGAGCTTGTACTTGCGTGTGTTGCAGAGCTTGTACTTGCGTGTGTTGCAGAGCTTGTACTGGCGTGTGTTGCAGAGCATGAAGCGCTTGCTAGGTCACTCTAGTTACGTAATTGTGGCGGTGCTGCTCTGACATTCTCACTCCTCAAGATGAGAGCTGGAGACAATGTCAGGCCTCGTTGAAGGCTACATCGAATTACCTGTCTACACTCCTATTCTGACAGCCCCATGCGCTCGTCCTTGCATTCCCTGCTGACATGTTCCTTTTGTGCCTTCCCTCCCTCCCTCTCTCCCTCCATTAATTGGTACCTCGCTGTACACCCAACACGCCTCTGCTCACTCCTGACCTAAGCAAGCGCAGCTCCTTCCATCGTCTCCATAGGTGTCGACCATCATAATGCTCTGCACTCCATCTTACTCAACTATTGTACTCTGACAATATTGATGTTTACATTTCTTATACTTGTAGTGTACTACGATATTCTCATCTGTTGGACTTGTGTACTGTGTAAGAAAAATGGCACCGTTTTGGTCTGTTTCTAAAAATGAGCTTGTGGCGGCTACTTATTCAAAAATAAACCTGAATACAAAGGCGAATTAAACACGAAAGTCTATCAAGATCCAGGCCATAAAACTGCCGAGGGGAGTACAATTGTGACGCGTACTAATGCTTCTCTGATAGTTTCTATCACTATCACAGTAATTTCTTCAGTTAAGTGGCATTAAAAATGCAGCTGGTCTGTATAGAATGTTCACTTTTCAGTTTAAAATGTGATCAAATTTATTTTAAGTAGGAATTAAAACTGGTAGGAGTTCAAGGACCTAAGTAACAATCGTCACGACTGTGTGGCACGGGTGGTGACAAGAGACAGGAGATTAAGTCTGGCGAGCACACAAGCGAGGTGTGCACATGGCAGTCAGCAGCAGAAGACTGACAAATGACAACGCTCACCACCCATCCTATATACCTGTGGGTGGCACGTCACGTCCTACTTCTTAGTAGGCCACTAACAGCAATCTGGCTGCTTCTGTTGTATTAAACCTTGTGAATGAACTTTCTCGTTCGCAAGATAATGTGGGGCCCTTGTTTGAGCAGTGGTCGTGGGGCGTGCTGCTGTGGGAGATCATGACGCTGGGGCAGCAGCCGTACGCCGAGATCGATCCCTTTGAGATGGAGGACACACTGTTGCGGGGCGTGAGGCTCGCGCAACCCATCAACTGCCCTGACCAGCTGTGAGTTGCTTATCAGTCCTACGCTGCACACCTCTACATGTCTCACTCCGTCTGTTCTTTCTTTATTTCAGGTGTAGAGCAATTTTTGTGGTGTTTGTACCATGACGCACTAACTCTACTGCTGACACACACCAACTGTTGGACGTTAGCGTATGTTGCGTGGGTTGTTGCACAAGCCCAAGAAGGGTATGGTAGCTGTGTTACTTGACCAGTTAGGTACGCATGTTGGATAAAGTGTAAAAGTTGTCTGGTGTGTGGAGGCTTAACTTGTTTATAACGGATGTAGGTATGGAAATAATAAATGAAAAACACCCGGTGGAAAAATTGTTCCTTTAGAATTAATAGAAAGATGTGTTGCACGTAGTTTAAAGGTGATGAAGCTTCAGAAAAAAAAGATATATCATGACACTAGGAAAGTGTGTATCAAACACGAATTGAATTTGTCGCTGATGTTTGTGGTCGTGTATCTGGTTTTTCATTTGAAAAGTCTCGTTATTTGTGAGAAAATTTTATGACAGATCTGTTAGTTGTACCAGATGAGCTTATTGACATATTGGCGTGTCCCAGTAACTTGAAAGTTGCCAGACTCTGCAACACACACCTCCAGACCTAGCTTACGCCCATAAAATTGTGGTAGATTGTCATGTACTGGTGCTGAGTGTTGTGTTCTGGTTGTCATGGAAGTGCTGGGTGTTGTGTTCTGGTTGTCATGGAAGTGCTGAGTGTTGTGTTCTGGTTGTCATGGAAGTGCTGGGTGTTGTGTTCTGGTTGTCATGGAAGTGCTGGGTGTTGTGTTCTGGTTGTCATGGAAGTGCTGAGTGTTGTGTGTGGCTCATATCACTCTGGTGTGGTAAAATGATAGTGAGGTACGCTTACTACTGTGTGTACACTTACTATAGTATTGTGTACACTTACTATAGTATTGTGTACACTTACTATAGTATTGTGTACACTTACTATAGTATTGTGTACACTTACTTTAGTATTGTGTACACTTACTATAGTATTGTGTACACTTACTTTAGTATTGTGTACACTTACTATAGTATTGTGTACACTTACTTTAGTATTGTGTACACTTACTATAGTATTGTGTACACTTACTTTAGTATTGTGTACACTTACTTTAGTATTGCGTACACTTACTATTGTATTGCATTATAATTTAGCTCCCTGCTGCTACTATTTTATCTAACATATATTTCAAAGCATATATAATTTGCCCCTAGGTTCCAAGCAATGACATACTGCTGGACGTTGTCGCCATCAGAACGACCCACCATAGCAGACCTGCTCGTGTACGTGACGAACTTCATGCAGGAACTCGACAAGTTCGTCTGACCCTTCACCCTCTCCGCCTCTCCTCCGTCTGGAGGGGCGCACTGCAGTGCTGTTACACCTGAACGCTACTGAGGTCATTTCCACTCCCTCTCAGTACTAGCTGTTCTATTTCTACCCTGGTAGTCCCCTTGGCGATATCTGTGACTCAACACCACTGCCTTGATGCTCATTGTAGGCTCACAGCCTTGCTGCTAGTGCTGGAGTGTTGCCTACGCCGTGTGATGATCCTCTGTGTCGAGGATTACCCAAAGTAGTCTTCGTTCAGATAATTTCAGTTATTCAGCATGACCATTTCAGCTGTGGGTCAGTGTTGCAACTGTCGAGCTCTCTCATACTCATCCTTACTGCAGCTGTTTCCAGATATGTGGACTTCTTCAAAGTGAAAGTCAGGTGCAAGCCTGGTTGCCGTCAGGTCTGTGTCAAGTTCATCATTTTAGCCGGGGACAGAGTTAGCAGAGTGCTGCAGTACGAGTTAGCAGAGCGCTGCGGTACGAGTTAGCAGAGCGCTGCAGTACGAGTTAGCAGAGTGCTGCAGTACGAGTTAGCAGAGCGCTGCAGTACGAGTTAGCAGAGTGCTGCAGTACGAGTTAGCAGAGCGCTGCAGTACGAGTTAGCAGAGCGCTGCAGCACGAGTTAGCAGAGTGCTGCAGTACGAGTTAGCAGAGTGCTGCAGCACGAGTTAGCAGAGTGCTGCAGTACGAGTTAGCAGAGTGCTGCAGCACGAGTTAGCAGAGTGCTGCAGTACGAGTTAGCGGAGTGCTGCAGTACAAGCTAATGGACTGCTTGTGCGCAAAGTTGAATGATCAACCAATGGAAAGCAGGTTGCCTTGTCAATGACCTACACTTCCACTGATTGGCTTCTGTTCTAATGGAGAAGCCAAGTATTAATTAAAGATCAAATTACGTCTCGCATTAGAGCTGAAGCTGAGGGTGGTCACTAACAGTTCGTGAGGTAGAGCTTTGTGTAAACCTTTGTTTAGATTCTTGCTTCTGAAAGCTACGTTCATGCTGCAGCAGACGCTAGTACAAAAAGCGCCGGTGGAACAGCAGCTGTGGTTGTGGAATCATGGTGATGAACAAATTTTGTTTCGTATTTTTTTGCTTTTTTTTTGTTGTTAGAAAGATGTATTGTTTGAGGATGTTCTGTATTAGATTTTTGTAGCCGTTTTACTCATGCTCCTGTTCAGTATTTGATGCTCATAAGTGTTCATGATGCCACTCTTTCAACGCCTTGTAGACACTAGAACGATGCCAGTTACTTTATATGAGCTGTACGTGGTTGTAGGTTTGTCTATTTCAAGTCATTCATGTTGTATGACTCAATTTTACGAATTGCACTACGTTCCCATTAGAATGAAAATTGCAATGTTATTGTCTAAGTAGAATTGCATTGTTATTGTTTTTGAAATTGCAGTGACATCTCATTTGAATTACAGTGATAATGTCTCATTGGAATTGCAATTTTTGTATACTTAAAATTGCAGCGTTTCATCACAAGAAATTGTTCAATGATATTCAACTGGCAGTAGTGTTACGTTTGTTAGGATTTCTTCCTTATTCTTCCTGGGCAGACCACTTCATCACTTTTTTGTTGCCTCGAGATGAACTTTTGTATAATGACGCTAATTGTTATTATCAAGGTCGTATTGTCATGGCTTGATTATGGCAGAAATGCCGACTGATTGCTTCCCTGTGATTAGTGCTGTGCTTTGTGTTTCTTTTTGTGTACTTTTGCCTCCCGTCTCTTCTGTGGCTGTCCAGCTGTTGTCAGGCGTGTGCTGGTGGTGTGGCTGTCCAGCTCTTGTCAGGCGTGTGCTGGTGGTGTGGCTGTCCAGCTCTTGTCAGGCGTGTGCTGCTGGTGTGGCTGTCCAGCTCTTGTCAGGCGTGTGCTGGTGTGGCTATCCATGACTTGTCTCCCAGGTGCTGACGTAACACGACGCTGGGATGTGTGACAACATCACGCAAGGCTCAATACTATTTCTAAATTACAGGAAACTCTGGCGCAGCACAATCACAAATATTATCCTTGAGCAAACCTAACGCGTTGAAATGTCTTGCACTGCGATAAGTTCTCTTTTGTTACACAGGTAATTATATTTCACTAGGAAGTGTTTTGTATTACGGAATATTTTGTGTGCCGCTGAGAAATAGGCACCACGTGTATCCAATTAAACTTTACATGATTTATAAATCAGCTAAAACGTCGCAAAATGAATCGATGGTCACAAGCGCAGCATGTGCCTATTAGTTTACACATTATTAGTCTGCATATACTTATTAGTTTACATATTATTACTCAGCGTTTACGTATTAGTTTACGAATTATTAGCGTTTACATATTTGTCACAAATAAGTCCGGACTCCAGCGCCCTGTGGGAGCACCTGGACGGCGTCCACAGCGGCGAGGTTACCCGTACTCGCCACTGCGCCCTGTACGAGTATCTGGACTGCCCTATGGCTGTGCTATTTACTGCCCTAAGGCTGTACTTATTACTGCCCTAAGGCTGTACTGATTACTGCCCTAAGGTTGTACAGATTACTGTCCTAAGGCTGTACAGATTACTGTCCTAAGGCTGTACTGATTACTGCCCTAAGGCTGTACTTGGATCTCTTTGTTACTTCGCTCATTGTGTATGGGCGATGTTTGGAGCTTCTCGTGTATTCCTGTGAACCATTCCTTCTCTGCCCTCGCTAACTGCACCTCTTCTAAGGTGCCTTAATGCTAAGCATGCTCGGTACAAATGTTGCACGCAAGTCTCGCGTTCACTTACTTTTAAGACTTACCCTAGGCTAGAAATGTAGTTATTTATGTGTTGTGAGGCGGGTGCTGACACCGCTACCTAGTTTTTCAGGTCGAGTGCTCAGGTTGACTTCCTTCTTATATCCCTTCGTTGAGGTGACCGTGGTGGCTCATGGGACGATATTTCTTGAGGCTGTGTAAGTTTTCAATTACTTGTTCATGGAAGATTAGGAGGTTGCTCAAGTTTCCATTTATTTTATTATTCGTACCACAACGATGAGAGGGTGGGATGGAGGGGCGAAGAACAGGGCCTCCATTGTAGAGGTTTTGTGTGCCTCTCCTGGTGTAGGAAGCACGAGTTTAACCTCTTGGAGCTTGGATGGTGTTTGTCCTCGTCAGTATACAGTGAGGACTATGTATGTTGAGTTACCCACCCCCTTCCTCCCCTTCCCTGTCAACTCAGCAGCTCACGTTCCAAGACTTGTGACGACATATAGTTACCCTCACAGCTGGTGTCATGTGCATAGTTACCCTCACAGCTGGTGTCATGTGCATAGTTACCCTCACAGCTGGTGTCATGTGCATAGTTACCCTCACAGCTGGTGTCATGTGCATAGTTACCCTCACAGCTGGTGTCATGTGCATAGTGACCCTGACAGCTGGTGTCATGTGCATAGTGACCCTGACAGCTGGTGTCATGTGCATAGTGACCCTCACAGCTGGTGTCATGTGCATAGTTACCCTCACAGCTGGTGTCATGTGCATAGTGACCCTGACAGCTGGTGTCAGTGCATATTTCTCTTTTACTCTAATTAGGTCGCAAGGACTGACAGCTCGTACGGCAGCCTGGTGCACGAGGTGAGGTCGTGTCTTCCAATTTTAATTATTTTGAGGCACTCTTGCTGACCCTGGAAGCTCGCCTTGTAAGAAGTACGGTTGTAGGAAGGTAGAGAATATAATGAAATTAGGTTAGTGTCAAGCAAAATAAGGTCATTGTTGTGTCGGCACTGGTTTTGAGTGGCCAGTGTTTGCAGGTAGCTGGTCAGTGTACAGTGTATGTAGCAGCTTTGTTGGATGATCACGTGTGTAGAATGAAGGGTTACTCTTTCGAACAGCACACCCTTGCGTCTAGTACTAAATTCACTAGCGTAATGTGGAATGAATGATAGCTTACTAAATTATACTTTTGATTGCCTCCTTACAAAAATGGTAGACATTTTCCACGATAAAAAGTTATAAATGATTAATGAGTTCAAGTAGCGTTCGATGCGAGTCTCGTTGTGCTTGTCAGAGCATGTGTCGTGTGTACGTCGTCTGGAGTTCCTGACTGTCACCAGCACTCTGCAACCCTCCCTGACGACTAGGGGCGTGCAGAGTGCTGGGACCTGCCCTCACTCAGGACTAGGGGCGTGCAGAGTGCTGGGACCTGCCCTCACTCAGGACTAGGGGCGTGGAGAGTGCTGGGACCTGCCCTCACTCAGGACTAGGGGCGTGCAGAGTGCTGGGACCTGCCCTCACTCAGGACTAGTGGCGTGCAGAGTGCTGGGACCTGCCCAGGTGCAATGCGAGTTAAATCATTCAGCGAGACCTGAAGGCGGCGCTGTAGAGTCTCGTTTATCCCAGTCCAGGAGACTTGGTGCTGTGTTTCTTTTAGTTTTTCGCCTCCTCGGATGTAATTGATGTTGGTGTTCATCCTGGTCAACATCTCCGAGTCTGTACAGTTAGCAAGAGATGCTTCCAGCGACTTACAGCAGTCAACATTACGTAGTGTAATACTTAGAGTTGGGAGGTTATGCTTATCCTCTTACCTTGCTCTCTTCTCTGTACCCTGGTCGATTCATTAACCCCATGTTTAACTGTACGATTGGAGTTTTTCCATCTCTGTGCAAACGAAGTGTAAAGATCACTTTTATAAGACGTAAATTATATTGAGTTCTGTACCTCATTGATAAGGACTGCCTCTTTATACCGTGCATCATTACTCGGATCGCTCTTATTGTGGCTGAGATGGTTAAACCAGAAATATTATAATAATAATAATAATGTGTATCTTATTGTATGGACGAACGAGCCTCCATATGAGGCGAGTGTTAGCATCAGCTTCAAGTTCATGACAGTTTTAAAATTTAATGTAATGCTTCAAGTGTACGACCTGGACACGTGCTGTTCACCTTTCCAGTGAAGCTCTTGATGCGTGGGACTTTCGTGTTCGAGCAGTCACCTTGTGTCACGTGTGGCTGAGATCAACAAGTGTGTCCCGCAGCTCCGTTGTGTTGCAGCCTGTGACTCTGTCATGATGTTTTACCGCCGCCAGACAACTCTTACTCGTTGGTATACCACGCAAAGTGCCTGTATAACAAGGAAGAGGTTTGCACCTCCGAGGCCAGTGAAGTGGGCTGTAGAGTAGAGTAGTACTTCGCCTGTCTGGCCAAATTCCGCATTATTCACCTAACGTTAATGCAAACCTTAAAGCATTAGTGTTTTTCATCTCTCATTTCATATTGGTATTCTATCGGAGACCAGTGACACGTTTTTGCTTGCCTTGTCAATTTTATGTTTATTCTAGTGCCAGTGTTCTTGCCTGAGCCGAACAGGGGACGCTACTGAAGTGCCCCTACTCTGTATGTCACTCGTGCTTGGTGTCTGGCTGCCTTCCCTACGCACCTCTCATGTCTGTGAGTCATGTCCTCCGTCGCACAGTCAGCAGACTACACTGCTGCTATTTTATTCTTGCATTTAATGCGGGTGTACGTGTGTGTATTAGTGTGAGCACACGTTGTAGAGCTTCCAAAGTACCGAATAAGTTCAAATGTATAGGTTCAATACATTTATTTTCTGTTCTCTTTTCTAAGTTTCGTCGCAGTAAAGTGCTTGTGTTTTAGCAAACGCTTGAAAGCAAAAATTTAACCATTCCTTTTCAGATCTCTAAAACGTAGGAACTTGCAAAATTTTTGTTTAATTGTACGATACAGAATTTTTTAACTAGATGCCGTACGAGGCTACTGTATGATATCAAGTCAGTCAGCGATTAGTCTTTTTTTGTCTTCCCACTGTGAGACACTACACTTTTCGCAGTTCCATACGACACTTGAAGGCGGATCAACTTTCCAAGCTTTAGATTTTGCTGGGATGCTTTTTCGTGTATATTTTGTACTGCAAGTAAGGAAGGGACGCTTGAACTATTCAAGTGAGTAGTCGAGAACTCAAGTGTTGGTCCTGAAGGTAGGCGTACGCACCGTGTGCAGAGTGGCTATTTCTAGTGTCAGTTGAGTCAACGTTCTTGTTTGCCTAAAAGATGTTAATCTACGCTCTTCAATGTTCATTTTTACTAAATGTTTACGTTCCTTTATGAGATACTGAAGTCCATTCATAAATTATTAACAGCTTTTCTGTGGGAATGCGTGGAAGCCAGGCTCTGAAATACTGACGTGCTCCAGGCCCTCAGTTTCTTTGCTTTCCAGCCGCTGTGCTAGTATGCATTTGTCGGGGGGTTCAGGATAAGAGCTAAAGTTTTTTCCCCCGTCCAGATGTACTGATAATTATGGCTTCTGGATTGAGGTAAATAAGCTCTGTGTAGTAATGTTGAATCGGTTAGTTTTTTGTGCATGCGATATTGGTTTCCTTACCCGACACTTGGGTGGCTGGTCTGGTGGTGGCGAGTTACGTTCCTTGCAGATGCAGCTCACACCCTGCGTGTACACGGATGAAGTATTATGTGTTCCTTCGGTCGTGACAACTTAGTTGTCGTTTTGTATGTTTTTACGAGTAGTAAATGGAGAATCTTAAATGATTTTTATTCGATGAACTCTTCGATTTGTTAAGGCTTACATTACTGTTTCCCATTAAGGAAAGGAGGAGAAGAAGGAAGATTCACACACTCGTACAGCGTGGCCAGCGCGTTAAGAACATTTGCTTTCCTAAGAGACTGGACCAGCTCACCTGCTGCAAACTGCATTTCAAGAGAGCCTTTCTTTAACCCTTTAGCGACCAAGTGGACTATTCGGTCGTCTTTCACGGTCTTTGGGAGAATTGTTCTAATAATTAAACAGTGAGTAATATAAGGTTGCTACTAGGTTTGAACGCGGCGGCATGTTACAGCGTCGTTCTTTTGGCTGCCTGGCTCTCAGCATGCTTCATTGCATCAGTGTACAGACGGTCTTCGTGAGCTTAAATGTAGAAACTAGAAAAACAAATTGGTCGCTAAAGGGTTAATGCCCCTCCCTCCTGTGAAGGGGCATACAGTATTGTTCAAGTTTTCAAATGTTTATAGGTGAATAATTTCTTTTCGGTAGATCAGTAAGTGCAGAACGTATCAATATTCTTTGTTGCACTGCAGTAACATTGAGGGGAATATGAAATCTCTACGTGAGTAGGTATAAACAATTCATGGTGCGTAAGGACTTCAATCTGTGGGATTCTCGACTAGAGGCTTCAATCTTCAATTTAAATTATTATAAAATCGCCATAACTAAGACGATGCTCCCCTCCTGTAGGCTCTGATTTTTATGAGCTTCTTAAGATATTTGTTTTCATCACGGGCTCAAGTCTACTCTCATTCTATAAATCATTAGTGAATTCACGATTTCACCTTCAGTCACACAGTATAGTAAAAGTGTTGGGGAAAATTTGTTCTAGATACTGGCGTACAATCTTTTCCATCTACAAAACTGTTAAAACAAACTGTAACCTGCTACTACGAGTGAAAATAATCTAAAGAGCGTACAAACTAACTCAGGAATCAATTGTTTTTGATGCTGCCTGGAATAAAATTGAATAAACAAAAACTGTTTTTGGTTGATTATAAGTAAATATATAATACAAATGTGAAGGAAAATAAAAAATAAGCTCACTGAACCAGCTCATCCAGGATCTATACTGAAAATAGAACCTCTTAGGTAAAAAATAAAATTGAACTTTGCAATGTTATAGATATCAACAAATTTCATTCCGCAGTCTTGGAAAAGTATGACCAAATCACCAAGTTCCTTCAAAAAGCGTCTGTCATCCGTTCCCGTTACACAGAATCCGTCGTTTTGCATCAGTGTACTGCTGCCGTATCTCTGAAACTCAAAGTGCTCAGCCATGGTAAGAATGTGCCTTTAGGTTTGATGCATCTTATGTAAAATCAATATTTTATTGCTTTTTACTTACATATTGTCTTCACCGGTATTTTTAATTCATTGGTATATAAACAAATAAAATTGCACACAGCTTCTAATAGTAAAAGCTTCAATTACTTTCTTCTTCATTATTTGACAATTGTTCAATTAAAATGGTATGTTTTCTTAAATGAAATACTTTATGTAGAAATTTATTATAAAGGAAACTTTTCATTTCAGGCCCGTCGTTATGACTCCAAAACCACGACATTTTCTCCTGAAGGTCGTCTCTATCAGGTACTGTGATGCTCCACCAGCTTCAACTTAGCATTTTAGTTATCCAATTATATAATAAAATATATACATAGGTATGACGACATTGGTTTCTATTTAGTAATTCATATATATGGATGAAAATATTCATTTTCAGTATTTTATGTCATTTTTGAAGGTAAGTTCTGAACTTATTTTCTAAATATTTTGTGTTTCTAAATATTTTTGTTCTAAATTGAGTTTTTAAATTCATTGTTACATAAAGTAAATGTAACATAATATTAATTTGTTAGTTACATAATAATATGTGCAAAAATATTTAGTTTTGAATTAATTTACTGATCAATTTTCATAAAATACATGAGATATTGTGGCATTTGAATAATTATTATTTTCTAATATCCATAAGTTATTTCAATTTTTTCATGCAATAAAAACTATGGTGGGGTTTGATAACTGTATATTGAATAATAAGAATAATTTTAATATAGTTTTTTGCATTTTTAACAATTATTGCTTTAATTATTTTGTTTGAGAATGGTCTCTGTTCTGTTTGTATGTAGTTCCTATTCAGGCAAGACAGAAGTCCTGCACAAGTTGTCCTGCTATGCTACAATGTCTGCCTCATCATTGTCTTATTTGCAGTATACAGAGCCTGCAATTTCTGTCTTGAAATTTTTGAAGAAATAAATGTCATTTCTTATTAACTTCCACTTGTGATATGGGAAGCAAATGTACTTAATTTATAAGTTTTCTAATGGTTTTAATTACAAATCTGATGCATGTAGCATCTGACTCAAGACCCATTTGATGCACAATCAGTTTTTACAGCTGTAAATATATTGTGGTGAAAATCATAAAATGATTTTTCATGTCACTATACCACAATGTACAACACTTGTATGTAATTTATGTAAGTAAGGTATCACTTCATGTTCTACCTGTCATGTTTACCTTTTTCTTAGGTCTTACTTTTATGTTTTGACAGTCAGAGCAACACCAACACTAGTCATAGGTCTAAAAGAAAGTGTGATTGTTAGTACGTTGCCTATGGTTGTTCAAAATAGCGGTTTAAATAATATACATAGTTCTGCATTATATGGAGCAACACGTATACAATGTGCTGTACAAGTGATTTAGACTGTTGTTGATGTTGTAAAATAAAGGTACATAATTAAACATCTGAGGCTGGCTATTAACCCATCAATGACAATGGGCAAGCCAACTTGTCACATCGAAAGGTTAAATAATTTCAATACAATTTCAAAAGAAGCATAATAGAATGCTGTTACATTTCATTGCTAATAATAACCTTCACAGTATTGAAATTATGTAACTTATTTGTTGTGGCAAGTTACTTGCCAGTCAGCATTATTGGGTTAAGTTTTGTATGTTGAAGCAGACATTGATAAGTCATGTAAACTTCTTTTTATAATTATCAAATTGTGAACCTTGAATGTGAAGAACTTTGGTTGTAATCTTTTGTGCTTCTCTTGAAAATAGGGAATGCAAAATTATTATTTTCATGTAAAGTAATTAAGTATTTCAATCTGCCATAGATTTCAGTATATTGTTTGCAGACTTATTTTTTATTGATGGCTATGTATAAGAAAGTTTTAGAAAGTATTCTTGGTTTTAGATTGTTCTCATAAAGAGGAACAGTGAAGTATGGTAAAATATGCTGCTCACTGAAAAGGATCACCATAAAAGTTAATGTTCCATTTTGAATTTGGGTACTGCACAGAACCTGTACTCTGACCATGCTATGCTGGACCAAACCCAGACTGTTTTTTAGAATATTGAGATAATTAACTAGAATTGGTGATGAAATATTTTTACCATGGTATTTATTGTGATAATTACATGTATTTTATCATTAAACATAGAAATATTACAGAAATTCTAAACAAATACTCATATTTGGAAGATAAGTTTCAAAATTATCATAGAATTCATGAAATTATTTGTGTTTGAATTGCTAATGCAGTTGAATCTTGCTCTAACGGACCCCGATGCAACGGATTTCAAATGCAACATTATGTTGCCGCACCCTGTATTTTATTTGCAAATCTTCAAATTTATGAGATTAGAAAAAAGTTTATAAACAATACAAAATTATGCTCAAGTTAACGGTCTTACAGGGGGAAAGTGTTTCTGTAAAATTGAGGTTCAACTGTACTCATCCTATATGCAGGGTATTCAATTATAGTTTCATTTCAGATATGTACTTAAATATGAGATCTGCACAGATTACCTTGTCATATTTTGATAGTGTCTAAAGAAATTAGAGAAACCAGATTGTTTGGGTGAAAATTAAGTGTCATGGATCTGCTTTCTGTGAAGTGTGTCTTCATATCCTATATCAACTGCTAGATATTCTTTTGTAGCAAATGCAATATCATGTGTAATTGTACCATTTTACTATGATGCTCTTTATGTTTTGATTTGTTACCTGTATGCAGCATTATTGAATTCAAAAAGAGATTATTTATTAAATGTCTCAAATATTTAATAATTTATTAATATGTTGGCTTATCCGACTTGGCTCCACATGGAGAGTTTGGCTTAGTTATTTACTGGACTATTTGATTCTTCTTGTATTTTAAATTTGTGATCCTTATTTAATTTCAGAATTCTGAAAAATATAAACAGTTTTCACTTCTATTATTACAGTGTTAATATTTGTCTTGTATTGAATGCCTCCATCATTAAGTATTGAAATGAATGTACAAGATTGATGTTGTACATGAATTTTCTGCTTCAGCTTGTAAAACTCAAAATCTTGAGTTTTTGTATGCTTGTAGCAATACAAAACCAATACTAAATTGTATAGATGTCTTGTTATCTCCTTAAGTAACTAAGAAATAATTAATGATTACACTGCCAAACCATGTGCAGGTGGAGTATGCCATGGAGGCCATAGGACATGCTGGAACCTGCCTCGGAGTAGTGGCTGCTGATGGTATTGTCCTTGCGGCTGAAAGACGCATCACCAACAAACTTCTAGATGATGTTTTTGTTTCAGACAAAATTTACAAAATTGATGAGTGAGTATAATTTCATTTTCATTTACTTGAAATATTGTCCTTTTCTCTGGAAGTGATGTTCAATTGGCATTTTCTTGTTAGCTATCACTGAGGTTATGTGAAGTTAATTATTTGTACTCAAATGTCAGCATTACTCAGATCCTGTTTCATCAAGAAGCTTGCTTGCATTTAGTAAGAATACAATTCACTTGACCAGACCAGAGGAGTATTGAACACCTAATGTGGATCATGTATTTAACCCTGCAGTACTGAACATGGCTATAGTTAACCCGAGGCTAGTGACGTCTGTACCCATGTTCAGTGCTCCAGGGTTAATGTGGGGCCGTATGAATTGGTACTTGGCAGTGGCAACAGTCAGGATGTAACACCTCAATGATGTTTGTGGGTGGAAAGCTATGACCAGTGCTCACTATGAGTTGTGATCTGTCAACTCAGACCATGCCAGTTTTAATCCTATTTTGTACAAGGTAATTATTGTCAATTTATTCTAGGATGCAGTACAAAGGGGAATTTTTCAGGTTAAATGTTTGTGGATGTTGTGGTAATCTTTAATATGGAAGTTAATTTAAGTAGAAATATTACTAAGAAGTGTAGTGTATGGTCAGTATGTTTCTAACCTGTCATAGGTCATATAGATGGTAATAGAGGCTGGAAGTGTTCATGTCAAACTGTGATCTGTATATCTTGTATCTTGTTAACATTATTTTTGATTACAAATGATTAAGTAAGGTAAAATCCTGCCAATTACGTTTTTCATCACTGTACTGTGTGTTGAGTGCAGCATCCATAGTTTGTGGACATGATGGCTTCCTAGAATAGTGGCTATGTTATCTTCTTCTGAGTTGTGATGGTGTCAGTATTTTATTGTCTTGCTTGTGTGGATCATAAAGTTCAACAGAGAAGATGATATAATACAGTAATTAGTTTTGTTCTGAGGAATTGTTTCTATTCTATGTCGAGTTTCTATATTATGTGAAATCTATGTTGTTTTACTTTGTGCAAGAGATACTTGCACTGCTGCTGACTTTGAAGTTGAATATATTAAAACCCTATTAGAGCAACATTTACTAACAACTCGTCCACAATAGAAGGGTTCTACACTCCTTGGGGGGTTTAGTTTGCTTGGCGTTGCATTTGAAGAAATGTAGTCTTGCTCTGCTGCTTCCCTGCAAGTCACCTTCAGCTCAAAATATGCTGCTTCTTTTTAGAGCATTTAAACTTAATTTGCATTGTGCATGCATCTAATTATGCTGGGAATTACTGCTGGGATGCTTTGTAAAATTAATTTTATTGTATTTATTTTTGTGGTATACTGACATTAATATTTCTTAATGAGTATATAAATGTTTTGAGTTCCTATTATTACAGATTGTTATATTTTCCTTCTTTAAAAGCAGGAGTGGCGTGCACTGGTTTTGCGTTCTTGTGTGTTGCTGACCAGCCTTAACATAGGACACTAGTGTTGCATTTGTGGTCTTTACTCTGTACCTCCTAAATTCAAATGAAGCTCCCAGATCTGCATCCCAACTTAATTAGTTTAGCTTTGTATCTGTGATGATGTTAGTGTAGGGCCATCCTTAGTGGGCTGTAGACAGAATGGTAGGCCGATACCGATCCTTCTCTACCTTTCGTGGATGAGTGAGAATTGCAAACTGATGGTGAGCTTGTGTGACCAACATAACTGCTAACTGATGAGCTTGTGTGACCAACATAACTGCTAACTGATGAGCTTGTGTGACCAACATAACTGCTAACTGATGAGCTTGTGTGACCAGCATAACTGCTAACTGATGAGCTTGTGTGACCAGCATAACTGCTAACTGATGAGCTTGTGTGACCAGCATAACTGCTAACTGATGAGCTTGTGTGACCAGCATAACTGCTAACTGGTGAGCTTGTGTGACCAACATAACTGCTAACTGATGAGCTTGTGTGACCAGCATAACTGCTAACTGATGAGCTTGTGTGACCAACATAACTGCTAACTGATGAGCTTGTGTGACCAACATAACTGCTAACTGATGAGCTTGTGTGACCAACATAACTGCTAACTGATGAGCTTGTGTGACCAGCATAACTGCTAACTGATGAGCTTGTGGTGGTTGCAGTGACTTGGCGTGCAGCGTGGCCGGCATCACCAGCGATGCTAACGTCCTAACGACAGAGCTACGCGCCATCGCCCAGCGCCACAGGCTGCAGTTTGGGGAGGCCATGCCCCTGGAGCAGCTTGTCATGAGGCTGTGTGACCTCAAGCAGGCCTACACTCAGTATGGAGGTGAGAATAGCCTTAGCTATCGCACAACTAGACTTTTTGGACTCCAGCAAAGACGTTATTTGTATCAGAAGTTACAGCTGCTAATAATTTGTTTGTGCTTCGAAAGAATTGTTTGTTCTTGAGATCATGCTTAGTATAAGTATAGGGCGATTACTGCAATTTAGTGCTTCTTTATTAGAATTCCCAAGTTTCAACCTCATGCAGAAAAACTGTAAATACAGCAAACCAATACACAAGAAACTCATTGTCCGGAATGTTTTTTAGAACACGATCATTGCTCTTGTAGATTATTTCTTTTGTGTCTGTCATATGCACTTGGTCTGAGGTTAACATTGTGCTTGTAAAATACATAAAACTGGTATACGCTTTAATCTGTCAACTGTTCAGAAAATAATTCCGTATGCTTCTCCTTCAATTTAAGATCTACACTTCAAATAGGCGAAAATATTGCACTTAATCCGTTGTCTTTTAAAGTTAACTCTCCTACCGTCGTATTCATAGTGAGTCTGCCTCACTAATGTCCTAGTGTTAGCTAGTGTGCTGCAACTGACCTAGTGTCAGCTAGTGTGCCACAAGTGTCCTAGTGTCAGCTAGTACAAAAACCAACCAACTAGCTAAAGGAAACAACATTCTTGACCTCGTCATGACGACTACTGACCTCAGTATAAACGGCCTAGAAGTTACGGACAAGATTGGTGACCACCAGATGATAGACTTCTCGCTCGAAGTATAAGACCCTAACACAAGGACTCAACATAAAACAAGTCTTCGACTACAAACGGGCAAACTTCGAACCAATGAAAGAAGAGCTTGGCAGCCATAACTACGAAGTACTCATGAGTAATAAAAATGCTGAGGAATGCTACATGACACTCAAAGATAAGATTGCAACCGCTACAGAACACCATATCCCAAAAAAGCGAGAAATAAATCTCCTTTGTTCTCACAAGAGATTAAACGCCTCATCAATGCAAGACAACATTCGAACAGAAGACTCAAACGATACCAAACAGAACTCCATAGTCAAGAACATAT
This sequence comes from Trinorchestia longiramus, assembly GCA_006783055.1. Taxonomy (NCBI): domain Eukaryota; kingdom Metazoa; phylum Arthropoda; class Malacostraca; order Amphipoda; family Talitridae; genus Trinorchestia; species Trinorchestia longiramus. The sequence continues at coordinate 19,285 of VCRD01006660.1, forward strand.
CCACGCTTGCAGGGCTGTTAAGCGAACGATAAAATCTACAAAACGAAATGAAGAAATTTCTGTTACAGCACAAGCTAAAACTAACCCGAAAAGCTTCTACAAATATGTGAACGACAGACGACTCAAAAGAGACAATATTGGACCACTGATAGATTCTAAGGGCTGAACGCAAACGAGCAACAAAAGCAAAGCCAAAATTCTTAATACATACTTTACTTCTGTGTTCACTCACGAAGACTTAACTGAAATCCCACAACCTCATGCTTTAAACCCTCAGGAAATCCTGTCAGATGGCGTATTTACAGGAGAAGAGGTAGAGGAACAGCTCAACATTTTAAACCCATATAAATCAACCGGACCCGATAGCCTTGGTCCCCGGATACTCAAAGAAATAGCCGAAGTAATAGGCGAACCTCTAACAAACATCTTCAATCGATTTCTTGAAACTGGAATAGTTCTGGATGATTGGAAGCGGGCAAATGTTACTCCTATTTTCAGAAAGGGAAACAAACAAATACCTAATAACTATCGTCCAATCAGTCTAACATCTGTCATCAGCAAAACAATAGAAAGACTTCTTAAAATCCGTTTAACAAAGCACTTTAATGACCAAAATCTTATTTATGACACCCAGCACGGTTTCAGAGAAAAACGTAGCTGCCTCACAAATCTTCTTGACTTCTTTGGAGAAGTTAACCGCATATACCACCGTACAATAGCCGTAGACCTTGTATATCTAGACTTTCAAAAAGCCTTCGAAAAAGCTCCCCATGAAAGACTCGTGGCCAAAGTGGAAGCGCATGGAATACGAGGCAAGTACTCCTGATGGATACGAAACTGGCTCGTTAGTCGCACTCAACGCATGGTGATTCTCGATCAAGCAAGTGATTCAACGCTTGTCACCAGCTTGGTCGACTGGTGAGCGAATCTGCTTTCGAGCGGGAAGACCCGGGTTCGAATCCTGCTGCCGACATGGTTGACGCGGCTAGAAATACTGCATGGGACTTAAGTAAACAACTGAATAATTATCGAAGTAATTATCCAACCCAAGAATGGGCCAGAAGGTTCGTTCTTATAGCCTGATTCTATTCTATTATATTCTTGTAACATCAGGAGTCCCTCAGAGGAGCGTTTTAGGCCCGCTCCTCTCCATCATCTACATCAGTGGTTCCCAAACTTTTTGTGATCAAGTACAACTTGGAGGTCCCGTACAGTCGCCGCGTACCACCTGGTTCGTCAGCCACAAAATGTTATTTCTTGTCCATAAAATACAACGAATACTACATATTAGCTGCTAATATTTAGTATTAGTTGCATTTTATTTTGCTAAATGCGCTAATAATTAGCGCATTAAGTAAGTGTACTGTTTGAATTTAAAGTGGGCCCCTGGTACAAAGTGGGTGGTGTGTGGCAACAGTTGCAAATTGTTGCCAGATTATCCTGTGTTAGTCAGTAAACATTTTTGTGAAGTAAAAAATAACAAAATAAAAATTGTTCATGACCCCGAAAGTGTTCGCGTACCACCTGGAAGGCCCTTGCGTACCACAGTTTGGGAACCACTGATCTACATCAACGATCTTGATGTCGCAATCAGTAAAATCAACAAATTTGCCGATGACATGAAACTGTCACAGAGCATTCACCGAAATGGACAGATTAACTATCCAATCAGACCTCAACCGTCTTCTTCAATGGACTGAAACCTGGCAAATGAGCTTCAACATTCGAAAATGTTCAGTAATGCACGTTGGTGCAAATAACCAGCATATCTAACACACGATGTATGACATACCTATTGAAACAGTCCAGCAACAAAGAGATCTAGGTGTCATTGTCACTGAAAATCTCAATCATGACAAACAAGTGGAGAAAAGCGTCAGAAATGCGAGCAGGATTCTTGGTTTCATTGCACGAAACTTTGAATACAAGTCAAAGAACATAATATTACCGCTCTATAAAGCGCTGGTCCGGCCTCATTTAGAATATGCAGTGCAACTCTCCTACCTTGCGAAAGGATATTAATAAAATGGAAAAAATACAACTGAAAGCAACGAAGATGGTTCCAGAACTCCGGAATCTCAGCTACGAAAGACGTCTTCAACGCCTTGAACTTATATCCCTAGAACAAAGAAGACTGCGAGGACAACTTATTGAGACCTTTAAGTATCTCAATGGCCTCAACAATGTTACCCTGGAAAGGCTTTTCGAAAGAGACTGTAACGTACGAACCAGAAATAACGGTCAAAAAACTATTACTGAGAAACTTCAAGACATCTCAAGATATGAACTTTTTCCCGTTAAAATTGCCGCAACTTGGAACCAGCTGCCAGAAAACAGTTTTTGCTGGCACTGTGAACACATTCAAAAATTGTCTCGATAAATTGTGGATTACGAACCCCCCCAGTATTACATCCTACTAACTCTATGTCCCTAACTCCTTAAGGCTAAGGTATAATTGAGATAAATGCGCGTGACATGAATGCCTGTGCGTGAGTGATATGCGTGCACATGACTAAATTGACTTACGTGGTTAAGGTGTACGTGCATGACTGATGGATTTACTTTAGACGGCATGGGACTTCGAAATTGAACCAAGAATGGGCCAAACGGCTCGTTTCTATTGCCTTATTTCATTCTATTCTATTCTAGTGTGCCACAACTGTCCTAGTATCAGCTAGTGTGCCACAAGTGTCCTAGTGTCAGCTATTGCGCCACAACTGACCTAGTGTTAGCTAGTGTGCCACTAGTGTCCTGGTGTTAGCTAGTGTACCACAAATGACCTAGTGTCAGTACCCAGGCGTGATAGCTAGACGTGCTGTCTGTCGCACAAAGGAACATGCACCGTCGTGTGTGACAGTCGTTCAGTGTTCCTCCGAACAAAACTCAACAAAAACACTATAGCAAAAATTTTTATTGTGTGTTTAAGAATTAAATTTATTTTCTAAGCATCGGCATTTTCTATTGGCAAAAAAGTTTTATCATTTGTATTTGTTTCTCCAAGGCTAAATTTGTCTAACAAAAATTGCATCGATGATTGACCCTCTATTACAGACTAGTATTCCTAAATCGAAAAATATTTTTCGTCCAGTAATTTTTTACGAAAATACCTCTTCCTCAAGAAAATCTTGTATGAGCTAGTTTTTGTACACGGAAGTATTTCCTTGAAATTCATTTTTTCAAGCGAAAGCTGAGGTTCGAAATTAGAAAAATTTAATAAAGTTAGGTGTCCGTGTATGGAATTATATTCCAATTCAATATGTTTTCCATATCTTGGCATTAAATTCCGGAATGAAAGCATTGCGTTCACTAGTGACAGTTGGGCAGGCTTGACATGTTGAGTGTGGTGTGCAGGCTTGACATGTTGAGTGTGGTGTGCAGGCAAGAGGCCCTTTGGAGTGTCCATCCTGTACATGGGTTGGGACAGGCGCCACGGCTACCAGCTCTACCAGAGCGACCCCTCAGGCAACTACTCTGGTTGGAAGGCGACGTGTATCGGCAACAGCAGTAGTGTGAGTCTGGCACTTCTCTCATTCAATTTAATTAAATTTTTTATTAAAATGGGAGTAAATCTAAGTCAATAGACTTAGCCCTTCTTGCTCTTTTTTGCTAGTATATTTTGTTCTGGGTATTTGTTGACATAAATATTTAACCCTATATGGTACTTATTTCCAGTTCAGTTTCAGATATTAAGGTTGTTTCAGTATGGTACCTGAAAGCAACATTGTGTCATATAGGGTTAATGAATTAAATCCAACAAAAGAATATCAAATTTAAGAAAATTAAATGTCCTAAAAGAACTAAGATTTTCCCTCTAGTAATGGATTGTCAAGGAGTCAGTGCATTTTTTGAGCTAACCTGTATATTTTGAATCAATGTTTCGACCTAGCAGAGGAATTTACTTGAGGTGTTGTCCGTGCTCGTAGAGAGCTTCTGTTTGTACTATACTTTCTAAGTTTGTGGATTTGGAAGCTGTTATTTCAATTGAGAGGAGTAGCTCAGTGATTGAAAATGTCAGGCTATGAGGAAGCCGTACAGAACGTCATATCTTTTGCAGCATCGCACCTTGTGAAGTTTGTGCAAGCTCTTCACTTCAAATACTCAGCTTTCTTAATAATCAACCATTCGCCGTCAAATAGTTAATATTAATTTCTTTCAAGTATAGAAATGGTTGCTCTTAAAGTACCATCGTTCTGGAACGAAGTTCCCACATCCTTGATTGCCAGCCGCTGGACATCAGCTACAAAATGCATAATGGGAGTCTCAAACTAGGCTTGTAAACAGGCAGCTTGACTTATGAACAGTCGCCTCCATCAGTAAATTTGGCAGAGTCGCATTGCAAAACTTAGAAAACTCCCTAACTCTAAAATCTTAAATTCAGTTTTTGAATACACTTGCATTTTATGCTATTTGTGGACATATCGTTTTGATCGTAGATTTTTTAAGCATGATCTTCTAAAACTGAAGCTTAGTTTCGAAAATATATTTTGTCGTCTTGATTTTTTATTGGCTTAGAATTGTGATCCACGCACCAGTGTAGGTTGTGATAATTTAAAGAATGATAGGGTATGAAATGATTGATCCATGTATTTCGTTTGTTGGATTTACTAATAAAGTCTGTTTGGTTTAAATAGAAGTTTGTCATCAATAAAACCGTACTTTTTGTTCGGCCTAATATATTGAGGTAAAAAAATGAGTACACCAACAATTATGCCACAAAAATGTCTCTGCGACATCTGCTTTTCATTGAGTGATCTTGCCGTGCTTGTGCAGGCGGCAGTATCGATCTTGAAGCAGGAGTACAAGGACGACCTGACTGTACACAAGGCACAGCTGCTGGCGCTGCGCACGCTGCACAAGACGCTCGACATCACCAAGCTCACGCATGAGAAAGTTGAACTTGCTACGCTCATGCGCACCGACGGCACCACCAAACTGCACGTCCTCGACGCTGACCAGGTGAGGCCATTGCTTGCCCCTCCCCGCACCTGCTTTCCATGTAACGTGACCTAGAATGTGTCTTGTGTTCACCAGGTGCACTAATAGTAAATTACGCGTGCCAAACTGAGGTAGAGCGAGCTGACTAGTAGTATGCAGAACTGATGTGCCAAGTGTTCAGAGGTGGCACGAAGCTGGTGTTCTGCAGCGCACGGGGATGAATTCATAGTACACAGGACGTTTCCTTATGGGAAGATATATGATCGAGCTGTTATTAATAATATTCCTTATTTAGTAGGCTTATTATTTAAGAAATGAGTTGCTCAATAATTATGTGCTTATGAAAGATGAACACCAACAAAGTTGAATGTGCGACTGCACTCTACTTGCTAAATGAGTTCTAACGAGCGATATTTGCTCAAGCCTAACAGGGCAGTTAAAAGTTGGAAATTAAGTTTTATCCTTGTTGCAATGTTGATGCATTTGTGTTCCGATGATTTTGAGTCGGACAAACAAAATCTTGAAGGGACACAACGCAAGACTTAGACACGTTTGAAGACTTTATTTGACGACCAGTATTGTTCGTTCGAGGATATAACACTCACAGAAACTTTTGTAATATTACCATTTGCTGCAAGACTTTAAATAACATGATAATCGGAGTCTTCTGTATTGTATGTACATATGCTTGTTTAACATAAACACATTGCTTTATTATTGTCTTGAGCTGCTTGTAGCCCATCGCAGGTTTTCAGTGTGAGATCTAAGTGATATTACTGTCTAAATGTTTTATTATAAGCATATATTTCTTTTTCATAATATGTGAAGTAATTTTGCAACAGAATGAGTGAGGGTATTATGTTCTGACTCGCACAATTATTCCTTAGAACAGGTTGGCTTGACGTCCCCTCACTAAATCATTTGTATAACAGGTGAGCGCTCTAATCAAAGAACACGAGGCGATCGAGGCAGAAGAAGAAAAGAAGAAACAAGAGAAGGCGGGAGGGTCTGGCTCCTCATCGTCCAAGAAAGATTAATGTTTCAATACACCTATAGTACCTTCACGTATACACTTTTACTCTCTTTCGATTTCAAGTGGTATACGTTGTCCTTGAGTTAGTTTGCAATAAAACCAAAGGTTTACGTTAATTTTATTGACATTCAGAAATTGTGGACAACAGCAGTCATATTGGTGCTGGGAACACATCCAGCAACTGGTCAGCGTACTGCAAGACATTCGCCTTCTTCTATGGTCGGACGCTCCCGTCCAGCCTGCAACACAAGGTTCTTTGAAAACGTGATGAGTACCCGGGGGTATGAATGAATGAATGGATGAATGAATGGATGAATGAATGAATGAATGAATGAATGAATGAATGA
>VCRD01006661.1:0-10063 GCA_006783055.1 Trinorchestia longiramus
AAAAAGATGAAAGCACATCCAAATAACCAATAGGACACAAATTTAAGACGACAAATTAACTCAAAAAAAAACACACAGCAGCAATATACTCGCCTCTTGTACTTTGTAGTGCAAAAGGAGGTTTATATATTATAATATACATATCATATTATTCGTGTTCATGACGAATTCATCAACCCAAACTAGCTCCCTTCAGAGTGGAATCATGAGGCTTCATAAGGCCGTGCAGCAGCACGAGGGTATCAGTAATACAGCACAGCTACAAAGTAACAGTTACACTCCTAGCCATGGACGGGCAGGATGCCTGCACCCACATACAAGGTGCATTCAAATTAAAACACCTGCAATTTTTTCCTCTGGACTGGAAACGAAACAGACACGTACAGTTTGTTTCAAAATCCACATGCACTCCTTGAGAATGCATGACAGAGATGACAGCAGTGTACGGCATGCAAAACTCTAACAGCAGCAGCAGCAGCAGCAGCAGCAACAACAACAGCAGCAACAACAGCAGCAGCAGCAGCAGCGAGAGTGAGGACTGTTTTTGATACTCAAACCTTTCGCTACCGTTGTATTAATATGTCCCAAACAAACTTTAAAAATCATTCCCTTTAGTCCCATATTCTAAATGTTTCGTTCAAAATTACGGCAAAATTACATGGAGATTAGTAAAGATAAGTGGTAATTTACGCAATATTTGATCAGTATGAAAATAATTTGCGCATGAAAAGATTAAATTGACGACGCTGTGTAACAAACAACCTGAAGTCCAACCTCTGAGCTCAAGCTCTTTACTGGGTGTCCATAAAGTCTCTTTACCATTTAAAAAATTCAATACAAATGTACTCGATAAGATATTTTATTCAAATTTGTTCTATTGTATTTAGTGTTTATTAAAGTTTTTAATTACATTTTGCATTTGTGTGTTTCAGGGATCCTGTTTGTGAAAGAGGTGCTGTTGAGACTTTATGAGAGACTTTTATAAGAGACTTTATGGACACCCTGTACTTCTAGGCTTGAGCGAGAGAGACTAAGACAATGCAATGAATAATGCAATATGAACATTAAGAGGGTTCTCATTTTATAATGGAATAGATAATGCAAGGAACATTAGGGTGGTCCCCATTTTTTTAACCCATTAGCAGCCATAGTACTATTTATAGAGCGTATGAAGTCCTTCAGTTAAATCCTATATTCTAAATATTTCGTTCTAAAGTTGCACAAAATATCATAAAAAACGGGTGAAGAAAAGGGGACAAAAATGAGTGGGAAGAGACACCTGTGGAAGAGTGGGAGGATAAATGAGTGGGACTCACCTGTGGAAGAGTGGGAGGATAAATGAGTGGGACTCACCTGTGGAAGAGTGGGAGGATAAATGAGTGGGACTCACCTGTGGAAGAGTGGGAGGATAAATGAGTGGGACTCACCTGTGGAAGAGTGGGAGAGGGTGGAGGTGAGTGGAGAGGTCATGGTGGGTCGCAACCCCGTGGTGACATTACGTAGATCATCCTCAACCTCTTCTGTTCTGGTGCCTTGTATACGCATCCCGGCACACTATACTGTCGTCATAGCCCGGCACACTATACTGTCTTCATAGCCCGGCACACTATACTGTCTTCATAGCCCTGCACACTATACTGTCTTCATAGCCCGGCACACTATACTGTCTTCATAGCCCGGCACACTATACTGTCTTCATAGCCCGGCACACTATATGATGTTTCATAGCCCGGCACACTATATGATCTGTTTCATAGTCCGGCACAATACACGGTGTCTATCATAGCCCGGCACAATATATGGTGTATATCAAAGTCCGGCACAACACAGAGCCTGTATAGTAGTTTGGAAGATTGATACACTCAATAGAATAGAACACTACACAGCTCAACACTGTGTTAATTACACTGTACGTTTCATCCACAGATCTGTGTCACTGTATAGACATCCTTTGTATATAAGAATGCCATTCACTGCACAACTCCCATATCATTTGCTATATACACACTGAAATATAGGACATAGACTTGTTACACACTAAAGTACAGAATACTAGACAGTCGCCGGGGAAATTCCACAGGTTAGATTTGACTAATTTTGAATTATCATGAAGACGAATGTATTAAAGATTTACGACGAATGAGTGTTTTAAATGAATATTTTTCATAAACGCTTGCAGAACTTCCATTCCGCATATTATCTACAAATAACATAACCTAGATAGTACCCGTGGAAATTCTACGGTTTAAAAGTGATAAAATTAAAGATCTATGAAATACAATACATTTTTCAGACTTACCTGTGGTACTATTACAACCTGAATATTTTCCATGAATATATACAGAACTGCCATTCTGTATCATATCTACCGATAACATGGCCGTATAAGAGAAGAAGGCTAATTACGGAAAAAAATAACATTTTATAGTAATCCGGCGATTTTGGTATCCATTATACGATGTTTATGATACAAGTATACCCTTTCTGATTTCAGTTCAATCATTTTTCTTCAGTAATAGATTGGAAGATATGGAACGGAAATAGAGATAGAGAGACGGAGATAGAGATACACTGTATTATATAAGTACGTAAACTTGATACACACAGCAATACATGATATAGAACATAAATAAAATCTGTTGAACAGTTTGTACGGAGGAATACAAGCACGTGGTGTATGATGCATGTATGTTGGCCATATAACACAACTCACACAGCACAGGTATACATGCGTACAACCAGATACCGCACAACACATGCATCTATCACACACGGCAGGCTATGCTACTTGTGGTCTATTATAGTTGTAGTGTGGTGGGTCTACTAGGGTAGATCTAAAAATGTATGTATCCAATATATATATATATATATATATATATATATATATATATATATATATATATATATATGATAACTACACGAATAGACAAAAAGTAACGGGTGGTATAAAACGCTGCAAGCTGAAAAACAATACAGGTAGGTGAAATAACTCTTGAGTGTGACATCACACAGAAAACCTACACACTCTCCGCCGCCGAATTCTCTCACTTGAACGGTTCAAAGAGACGAGAGACAACGAACCTCCAATTCAAACAGAACAATGAAGCAGAAAGTCCGTACTTAACATTGTTCAACATTGTTTAACATTGTTTAACATTGCTTAACATTGTTTAAGATTGTTTAACATTGTTTAAAATTCATTGGTTACCATTGAAATAGAGAGTCTATGCTTTGCACTCAAATGCTCTTTTTCACAATAAAAGTTCCCACATTCTTTGAATAAAACTTCCTAAAACGAGCGTGATTTTCAGGGTGGGAAAGGTGGGAGTATAAAGAAGTGAAGTCTTTATATAGAAGTGAGTGGTCCTTTATACATACAAAAGTTACAGGGCACACACATCACACACAACTATACAGCACACACAACTGCACAACACATACTCTACAGAGAAGCAACACACACTACACAGAAATTACACAGCACACCACACAGCAAGTATACAGCAAGTTCACATGTCCTTAATTGTGCTACTGAACGGTAAATACACAAACACTCGTACACGAACGTATACACACATACAACAAACTGTATTCCCGCTACATCACACAGCACATTGGATCAAAATTTCGATTGCTAACGCTAACATCTTAAGACTAGTGACGCTGCTCCTAGAGACTGTTCCCGTCCTCTGTTGTATAACTTGAGACAGAGGCTCGTAGGGGCGCTAGATGAGGTAGAGGCTTGTAGGGGCGCTAGATGAGGTAGAGGCTTGTAGGGGCGCTAGATGAGGTAGAGGCTTGTAGGGGCGCTAGATGAGGTAGAGGCTTGTAGGGGCGCTAGATGAGCTTAATGAGGAATTGTTAGCGTGGTCTTTCGCAGAGTCACAAACAGGACAAATCAAATGCTGCATGAAGACTCGAATTTGGCTTTCTCACATCACTAGCTATCGTACACCTAGCCCAAGCACAACCAAATTACAGGATGCGGCAACATAACTTCTTTTTTGCCGTTTAAAAAGTCATGAAAAAAAGAAGCTATGTTGCCGCACCCTGTATTTTTTATTCGAATATCTACTGCGTAGATAACAACTCATATTTACTGGTCCATCATGTTATACAGAATACAGGAATACAAAGAATTACTTGTAATAAATAGGCTTCAGTAATTCTATGTAGAATACGGCGTACACATACATGATGTCCTAAAAAAATTATAAATTTTTAAAAGGCTGTAGTTTGAATACTACTGGTATTAATAAGGTAAGTAACAACGTATTCTAGACAGAAAATAAAACTTTAAATCTTGCTCTTTGGATTGAGACCTGTTCCAGCCTCCTACCACCAGTAGTATTTAAACTACAGCCTTTTAATAATGAAAACATACATTTTTTGGGGGATACCCTGTATGTATGTTCTCTACGTTAGAGATAATTCCCTTCCATCAATATTCTAAAGGTTTTATCTACACTAAAATATTTAGGGCAGATTACATGGGAGATAAGGTGACACCTGCCAAGCTTCTGTCAATTATCATGGTCAAACCACGTTATTTTTACCCTCATTATATTAATTCTTCACTACTTCTAGTGCTTTCTAGAACAATTCTTAATGAAAATTAGCCCTGCTTAGTTATTTTCGGGATTTTCATTAACATTTCCTTGCATTTACCAACTTTTCAAATCTTAAATTATGATTCTAATTACGACGAATAGCGAGGTCATGATTCTAACTAGCCAGTTCCAGTGGAAATTCCATGATTTAGATTTGACTGATTTAAAATTATTATAAAGATAAATGCTTTGAAGATTTACGACGAATTATTGTGTTTTAAATGAATACTTTTCATTAATATATACAGGACTTCTATTGTACATCTTATCTAACGATAACGTGGCCCAGATAGTACCCGTTAAAATACTTTCATTCAAAAGTAAGACAATTAAGGATTAAGAAATAAATGCATTTTTCAGTTTTACCCGTGGTACCATCAGAATCAGAATATTTTTCTTTTATATATATACAGAACTTTCATTTTGTGTCTTACCTAACGATAACATGGCCGTGTAAGAGAAGAAAGTTAATAACGGAACAAATGGCGTGTTTTATAGTGATCCGGTGCCTTTGGTATCCACAATACATTGCTTGTAATACATGCATACCCGTTCTGATTTCAGTTCAATAATTTTCTTCAGTAATAGATAGGAAGTAATGGGACGGACACACACAGATACAGCAAGATGAAGATACATAGTCGATTATATATGTAGATACTATCACGGTACGCAGGGTGAAAGAAGGCAGTGCGGCGGGTGGTGGCGGGCAGGAGGTGCTACGGCTGGCAGGTGTGTCCCGCCTGCGCGCCACCACCTCAGGTGGGACGGACACACACAGATACAAAGACAGAGAGAGATGGAGATACATAGTCAATTATATATATGTATATATATAACAATTATATTCATATATTGTACATATATTTAAATAATGCAAATACCACTGACAAATTCATATATTGTACATATATTTAGATAATGCAAGTACCACTGACAAGTGGTGCAAGTTTCATCACTTCTACATCACCTGGTGCAAGTTCCATCACTTTTACATCACCTGGTGCAAGTTTCATCACTTTTACATCACCTGGTGCAAGTTTCATCACTTTTACATCACCTGGTGCAAGTTTCATCACTTTTACATCACCTGGTGCAAGTTTCATCACTTTTACATCACCTGGTGCAAGTTTCATCACTTTTACATCACCTGGTGCAAGTTCCATCACTTTTACATCACCTAGTTTTCTCAACAGCGTCTTGCATAACTGTTGCCACATCTGTGTTTTTTATTGATTCTTATTTCCAAGCAGCCTTTTCCACTTCATGCACAGAACCTGATCCACATCATTCATATAACCTGATCCACTTCATTCATATAACCTTATCCACTTCATTCATATAACCTTATCCACTTCATTCATATAACCTGATCCACTTCATTCATATAACCTTATCCACATCATTCATATAACCTTATCCACTTCATTCATATAACCTTATCCACATCATTCATATAACCTTATCCACTTCATTCATATAACCTGATCCACTTCATTTACAGAACCAGATCCAGTACGTTCATATGACCTGATCCACTTCATTCATGAGCCTCATCCACTTCATTCATGAGCCTTATCCACTTCATTCATGAGCCTTATCCACTTCATTGACGGAACAGGCGCAGAACAGCCGCGTATTCATCAATGAATGAACTGCTGTCACCATTGCACTTGAACAGTCATCACGTACAGAAAAAAAGGAAGTTCCTTATAAGGAAGTGCTTCAATGGAGACTACTCAGAGCACGACTATGTCGTTTGAACGAACATGAATGCAAGGTAAAAAAGTACTTGCCTCCACACACCTCTTGTTGCATGATATCTAACAACCACCTGCGTTAAGACACATTATTACTGTCTCTACTACACTTAGTATTAAACCTACGGTCGTACACACAAGAATGATGGTTTATTTTTCTCACTTATCGCTGGAGGGCTTCGAAATTTGAATGATCAACCAGTCAGAATGACAGGAGATGCACGTGTACACCTTACCTCACGAGCACTACTAACGAACTGACGCGATAGATGTGAAGCACAGGTGAGACTAAGGTGACCTACTGTGTGTAGTTACGTCCCATTGGTTACTTCAACGAATGATATATACAGGGTGTCCATAAAGTCTCTTTACCATTTCAAAAATTCATAACAAACGCGATTGATAAGATATTTCATTTAGATTTGTTTTATTGGGTTTAGTGTTTATTAAAGTTTTTGATGACATTTTGCATTTGTGTGTTTCAGGGATCCTGTTTGTGTGAGAGGTGCTGTTGAGACTTTTTGAGAGACTTTTATAAGAGACTTTATGGACACCCTGTATTTGCCTCTCATTTTAAAAGCCATTTGTTCGTTCCCAGACAATATTAAATACGACAATTTTTCTCACCGTTTCACCACGTTGCCGAAAGTAATACCAGATGAAATTTCCAGAGGTAATACCAGATGAAATTTCCGAAGGTAATACCAGATGAAATTGCTGAAGGTAATACCACATGAAATTGCCGAAGGTAATACCAGATGAAATTGCCGAAGGTAATATCAGATGAAATTGCCGAAGGTAATATCAGATGAAATTAGCGAAGGTAATACCAGATGAAATTACCGAAGGTAATGCCATAAAAAATTACCGGAGGTAATACCAGATGAAATTACCGAAGGTAATGCCATAAGAAATTACCGGAGGTAATACCAGACGAAATTGCCGAAGGTAATACCACATGACATTGCCGAAGGTAATGCCATAAGAAATTACCGAAGATAATACCAGTTGAAATTTTCGAAGGTAATACCAGATGAAATTGCATTCCCCAGCGTGAAAAGAAGTGAAAGCCTTTAATGAAATAATGGCAGGCCATTTAGCCAAGTGTTCGCTGTCGTTCCAGCACGTAATTGCGTGCAATTAAAAGGAAAAGTTGGTTTGTATGAGGCATACGAAACAAAAAAATTTGTGGTGCAGAATATATCTCATGCATGGAATATTATTATAATGTGATAACAAAACCAGAAACAAAAATATTAATGAACAGAATTATGAATTGAACAATTAGTTAGAATAGAATAGAATAGAATAAGGCAATAGGAACGAGCCGTTTGGCCCATTCTTGGTTCAATACCGAAGTCCCATGCCGTAATAGAATTTTATTATTGGTTCTCACTTCATATTTTCTGTTCATTATACTCGACATGTTGTATTTAATATGAACAATTAAGTATTCGTGTATCTAAATTTTCCATGGAGCAAAAAATGAAATACATGGTTCAGTACTTTCATAAATACAAAATTGCAGTTCAAAATTTATTGTATGAATAATCATACGTGTATAGAAATCAACTTATATTGCGCATCTGGGTCCATATATATACTTGTATATACATATACAGGGTGGCCCATTAGTAAGGTACTTTTTTAAAATTATTATAGCTAGGAAACTAAAAATGGTAAAGAGATTTGGTTAATTTAGAATGAAAGAAATTTCAAAGTTTAATATAAATTTATGAATGAAACAATAAAATACGTTTAACTATGGAATACAATATCTTTTAAATGACCTCCATTATTAGTCAAAGAATGGCGTGCTCTTTCAACGGTGCTGTTCATTACTTTCCTTAATGTCTCTGGTGAAATGTTGTTGATCTCTTGAATGTTTAGTTTCAATTGCTGTAAAGTATCAGGCATTTCAATGTCAACATTTTTTAAGTATCAGGAACACTTAGAAATCAGGAGCATTTCGATCTGGAGATCAAGACGGCCACGGTATATCACCAAAACGAGAAATTATTTTCTTTGGAAAAATTGCATTTAACATTTGCATTGTTTCTTTTGCTGTGTGCGTTGTAGCTCCATCTTGTTGGAAAAAGTAATCTCTGTGTTATTGTCTCCAATTTCAGGTATCAAATATTCTTGAATCATCTGTCTATACAGGTTTCCATTAACACAAATTGCATCACCATTAGCATCTTCAAAAAAATATGGTCCAATGATCCTCGAAGACGTGATGCCACACCATACTGTTACTTTAGCTGAGTGAAGTGGACGTTCATGAATTTCTTTTCGATTTCTGAAGCCCAAAATATGCAATTTTGCTTATTGACAAAACCATTGAGGTGAAAATGTGCCTCATCAGTCATTATTAAATTCTTTACAAAGTTTTCATTTTCTGAAAAGCTGCAGAAAAATATTCGCAAAATTTATTCGCTTTTGGTAGTCCGTAGGATGGAGTTCTTCAGTTAATTGAATTTTATATGGATGATACTTTAGATCTTTTATCAAAATACGCTGCAGTGAGGTACGTGACATTCTCAGTTGAATTGAACGTCTCCTAGTTGACGTTTTGGGCCGATCAGCAACACTCGTTGCAACAAGCTGAATTGAAGCACCAGTTCGTATGGTCCGTGGCCTGCCACAACGTTGTCTGTCTGCTGTTGTCCCAGTTTCTCTAAATTTTCGATGCGTCTTTTAGGGGGTGGATTTTATGAATTTTTTGGGCAATATGTTGTGATTGTCCTTAGACTTGATACGCTGGTAGAAAACTTTGAAATCTCCTCATTCATTCCGAATTAACCAAATCTCTTTACCATTTGTTGTTTTATAGCTATGATAGTTTTAAAAAGGTACCTTACTTATGGGCCACCCTGTATATATATATATATATATATATATATATATATATATATATATATATATATATATATATATATATATATCAATATAATAAAATGAATGTGCACCTGCGTATCGCTACACGTAAGAAGTTATAAAATTTTAACTGGTTGTTGAATTTTCATTTCATTTTAGGTATTAAATTTAGCTCTAATGTCACTAGTATGCAGACTAGACATTGTGTCACTAGTATGCAGACTAGGTATTGCGTCACTAGGCGTTGGCATTGTGTTACTAGTATGTACACTAGGCATTGTGTCACTAGTTACGTACATACTAAGATGTAATTACGCACACGTGCATACAAATCGACTTGCATACATAAACACGCACGTACACAGACAGACACACACACGTGCACGCACGTACACAGACAGACACACACGCATACACAGAGACAGACACACACGTACACAGAGACAGACACACACACGTGCACAGACAGACACACACACGTACACAGACAGACACACACACGTGCACGCACGTACACAGACAGACACACACACGTACACAGAGACAGACACACACACACCTGCACGCACGTACACAGACAGACAAACACACGTACACAGAGACAGACACACACGTACACAGAGACAGACACACACACGTGCACGCACGTACAGTGAAAGCATGAGGAAAAAAAGCAGCGCACGTTCACAGGAACACGTGTGAGGCTCAATGTGCACGTGCCATGTTGCGACTGTCACGTGCATTGAGTGTGTGGACGTGTGTGTGGCATGTATGTGTGTGTGCGTGTGTATGTGTGTGTGTGCGTGTGTGTGTGTG
>VCRD01006661.1:11399-25598 GCA_006783055.1 Trinorchestia longiramus
GTGTGTGTTTGTGTGCGTGTGTGTGTGTTGTGTGTGTGTGTTTGTGTGCGTGTGTGTGTGTTGTGTGTGTGTTTGTTTGTGTGCGTGTGTGCGCAACACCATAATCAGGACTGGGATTTTAACAAATTTTCTTTGACAAGGAAATAGAAATTCTTGGAATTACAATATTCTGCAGCATGGCAACTGTAAACTGATACATGGCAACAGTAATCTAATACATGGCAACAATAACCTGATGTATGGCAACAGTAACCTGATGTATGGCAACAATAACCTGATGTATGGCAACAGTAACCTGATGTATGGCAACAGTAACCTGATATATGGCAACAATAACCTGATGTATGGCAACAGTAACCTGATATATGGCAACAGTAACCTGATATATGGCAACAATAACCTGATGTATGGCAACAGTAACCTGATATATGGCAACAATAACCTGATATATGGCAACAATAACCTGATGTATGGCAACAGTAACCTGATATATGGCAATAATGGGGCAACAAACGATATTCAGTTCACTGCAAGCATATTGGCAACAAATTGATTTTCGCAAAAGGAATGTATGGCAACGCTAAGACTGGCAAATGACAGAACTTGGCATGGCAACAACGTGATTAGTGCATGGCAACGACGGGACCAGTGCGTGGCAACACTGACCAACATATGCGAACACTGACCAATATATAACAAACCAACATATGGCAACACACTGACCAACATATGGCAACACACTGACCAATATATAGCAATACACTGACCAATATATGGCAACACACTGACCAACGTATGGCAACACACTCATCAGCACATGGCAACGCTGACCTGCACGTGGCAACACACTGACTAACATATGGCAACACACAGACCAACATATGGCAACACACAGACCAACATATGGCAACACACTGACCAATATATGGCAACACACTGACCAACATATGGCAACACACTGACCAACATATGGCAACACACTGACCAACATATGGCAACACACAGACCAACATATGGCAACACTGAAGTCCGACCTTGCAGGGATTCGTGACCTTTTATGGGCGCCACAAAAAGTGAGGGCATCAGTTTATGGGCACACCATAATTTGTGTGGCCTCTGCACTCCACCGACACAATTGTGCACAATAATTGACACAGTCGGCCTGTAATCTTCCTGATTCCAGTTTCCGATTCCAAATTTTGATTCCAGTTTCTGACTTCAGATTTTGATTCCAGTTTCTGATTCCAGTTTCCGATTCCAGTTTCTGATTCCAGTTTCCGATTCCAGTTTCTGATTCCAGTTTTCGATTCCAGTTTCTGATTCCAGTTTCCGATTCCAGTTTCTGATTCCAGTTTCCGATTCCAGTTTCTGACTTCAGATTTTGATTCAAGTTTCCGATTCCAGTTTCCAATTCCAGATTTTTATTCCAGATTTTGGTTTCAGTTTCCGATTCCAGTTTTTGATTCCAGATTTTGATTCTAGATTCTGATTCCAGTTTCCGATGTCAGTTTCTGATTCCAATTTCCAATTCTAGATTTTTATTCAAGTTTCCGATTCCAGTTTTTGATTCTAGTTTCTGATTCCAGTTTCCAATTAGTTTTTGATTCAAAACTAGTAATCGCTTAGCGTTGTACCGGAAATTTAGTACACAATGTACAGTGTCGGTACACCTTGTACCGGCAAGTAAATATCAGTCGCTTGTTGTTCATCTGTCAGACAAAATGCTTGAAAATTCGTAATTTTTCAATTGCGGGGCTTGTCTCTCACTGAACTGAACACCTCTACGTAACTGACTTTTGTATATCATTTCCTGATTAACAATGCACAAACTCTAGAATTAAGAGTTTTTTGAATTATTAATCAAAATATCACTTATTGCTTGTATATTTTTCGTTTTCTCAACTAGGGTACGAAATGCTATTGAATTATTCCGGGAATATTTAATCAATATATTAATTTTAGGTAGGCGTAAAATAGAATAAGATAAGGTAGAATAGAATAGAACAAAATAAAATACGATAGACTAGAATAGAAAAAAAAAATAAAAAAAAATAAAAAATAACAGGATATAATAAGGCAATAGAAACGAGCAGTTTGACCCATTCTTTGGTTGATACCCAAGTTCCATGGGTAAAGTCGTCGGAGTTCTGAGAAGTCCATACAATGGAGGAGCACTATCTGTCCAGTCAAATTACTTCCGTAAGATGATTATACTAGTGTGTATACCCGTTATAAATAACGGGTTTTAATATCATGCATTTGAAGGAAGAACTTAAAGTAACGGATTCTCAGACCTAATCAGTGAGTTAAATCTACGGATTTAACTCCAGCGGTTAAGAATTTGTATACCTGAAAGTCTACGGATGTAACTGTAGGGCCGCTAAAATATCGTGATTATTTTGGTATTAAATAATATTAAATTTAGTAATATTTTAGAGTTAATTTTTATACGTATTTCACGTCATTTGAAACTGGTATTTTAAAGTTAAAAATTCAATCGTAGTTCCAACTCCAAATTGTAACTCTCGTTTATAGAACACCATCAAAATTAGAACAGCAATTAGGGCCAAGATCGAAGACCAAAACTGAGAGCTTGTAATCAGTAAAACGAGACTGGGACTGAAACTGAGACTGAAACCCGTCAGAGAGACTGAGAGCGCGAATGAAATTACTGTACACTGGGTAACGTTTGCGAAGGAACTGACGGGCACTTAGCCTATAGGCTCGTGGTTGACTATGGTGTTCTATAAACGAGAGTTACAATTTGGAGTTGGAACTACGATTGAATTTTTAACTTTAAGATACCAGTTTCAAATGACGTGAAATACGTATAAAAATTAACTCTAAAATATTACTAAATCTAATATTATTTAATACTAAAATAATCACGATATTTTAGCGGCCAGTATTTAAGGGAGATTCCCATTTAATAACATAGGAAACATTACGCTCAAAAATATATAAATTTATTTATTTAAGGAGACACCTGGTGTTTTATTATAGTTAATTCCTAGTTTAACCACGGCTACTTTCGTAGGATCTTGGATAGAGTTGTGGCCATCATCTCGAGTATTACCACATATGATGGCATGTAGAACGCATCTTTTTTCTAAAATTTTTACTCAAAAAATAGTCCTGCGTCTTATACATTTTAGGTGAATTTTGAATCCTCCCGTAGGCCTAGGCTAATCTTCTCTGACGCTCACTAACTCAGCTTACGCTCAGTACTTCGTCTCATATGCCGTCTTGGCCTTCGCGTCTCGTATGCCGTTTTCCCGTCTTCGTCTTTGCGTCTTATATATTGTTTTTCTGTCTTCGTCTTCGTGTCTTCCATACCGTCAAATACGATAAGTTACACAGAATGACTTGAGAGTTGACTAGTGTTTCAGGTCGTGTTTTTAAATTTAAACGCCACAGCAGGTGAACAGTTCAGCCTTGGGAGCCAACAAGAGAAAGACGCTGGCTTCACATTGTGGGAAAATTAACCAGGACGAGAACATGAAGAACCACGTGGAGACTCTGGTGTGTTTATAGCCAAGTCCATCAAATTAAATTAATTAGGTAATGAAACATGAGCGCGAATACAATTTTATTCTGGCCAAAATGAACTTCACGTGCCGGTATCCAACACTGCTGCTGCTGCAGCACGTGCAGCAGAGGCTGGAACTGAATCTTGCACACGTGCTCTGTCTAAGGCACTAAAAGGATTCTTTTTAAACGCCAAGTCATTTTTTGAATCACTATTATTTTCTTCGCTGGATGCTTCGCTGTTGCTGTGGTCCGCAATGCCGGAATACGAGGGCCTGTACGAACGCACGACTGTGTTCCGCAGATCCGCAACCGCATCCGCAGCAACCGCAGCCTTCATGGCGTCCATGAAGCCCAGTACGTGGTGCAAATTGTGTCTGGAAACAATTAAATATTAAAACACGGCCTACTCCCACGTGCAGCACGTGGCTCAGCATACTCCCACGTGCAGCACGTAACTTCAGCAAACTCACACGTGCAGCACGTAACTTCAGCATACTCCCACGTGCAGCACGTAACTTCAGCATACTCACACGTGCAGCACGTAACTTCAGCATACTCACACGTGCAACACGTAACTTAGCATACTCACACGTGCAGCACGTAACTTCAGCATACTCCCACGTGCAACACGTAACTTACCATACTCACACGTGCAGCAGATGGGTCAGCATACTCACACGTGCAGCACGTAACTTCAGCATACTCACGCGTGGAGCAGCACGGGCGCCAGCATCTCGGCCGTGCTACACAGGTGGTGGATGTAGCCGCGCGTGTAGCCGCTGCTGCACGTGTAGCAGCTGCAACCTCGCACCAACACCTCGGTGCAGCCCGCGTACCTGCATGGGGTACAGGGGGTACAGTGGGGGTACAGGGGGGAGGTGTCATGAATATGCATGTGTCATGAATATGAATACATACATAGATATACATATATATATATATATATATATATATATATATATATATATATATATATATATATATATATATATATATATATATATATAATGGATGTAGAGGCAGAAACATAGAAATGTTGCACGTCAAATCGTAGCTGTGGCTGATAGGCGTGGGAGAGACGGCTCTCAGGAATTTCTGACGGTTAGACCCAACCGCAGGCCTGCTCCGTGAAGTGAGTGAGGGTAACTCGTATATAAACACACGCATTGAGACGAAAATCCCCATAAAATCAGGGGTGCCACAAGGGGCAGTCATCTCCCCAGCACTGTACAACTTTTACACACACGACCTACCCTCGCCCATACCAAACACCGACTCTATTGCATTCGCCGACGACATACCACAAATCACATTCAGCCCCAACTCCCGAAACATGGCCGCACGTTTGACATCAAGGGCAATAGCCCAGATCAATGCCTTTGAAAGGAAATGGAAGATACAAACAAACGCAAACAAATTCAAACTTATAGCCATCAGTCGCCGCAATAAACACCAAGTGCGCGTAGACGACACCCCCCTCCCGTACGATAAATCAGGCAAAGTCTTAGGTCTCCACCTCAGTAGCCAAGGTTACACCTCACACATCACACATAGGAAAGCAATAGCACAAAATAACCTCTCTCGTTTATACCGTTTCAAACACATGCACCCGGACACAAAAAGGAAGCTCTACCTGGCCTACGTACGATCAGCCCTCATCTACTCAGCCATCCCACTCCACACATTATCACCATCCTCCATCTCAAAACTACAAAGTGTACAAAACAAAGCAACACGATTCATCACAAACGCAGAATGGCACGACTTTAGCACATCAGCTCAATTGCACCGCCAAACCAAACTAGCCCCCATCAACACCCTCTTACACGAACACGCAAAAAAAATATGGACTAACATTGAACAAATGCACCCACAACTTTACCTACACCTCACATTCCCACAAGAAACTAGACAAATACCACACAGAGCTTTTCCAAGCTCGAAAACAAAAATACTCGGCCCCTCTCCAACACCCAAATACACATGACACCCCACACCACCACACCTAGCATCAATTCCCCTCTAGACAACTCTTTATAGAGACCACCTACAAGAACAAACCCCAACGACAGACCCCCACCACTCAATACATGTGCGCAAAGCGCTCATTTCTATTCCCCTCCTAGTATCCCCTTCCGTTTCACCCCTTTACTTAGGTACACCCTGTGCCAAACTCTCTCTCAAATCTTTCCTATTGGTACCGACCGACCGACCGACCGACCAAAGGGACTTCAAGTTCGAGACTCAAAGGAAGAAGGACGTAAGGAAGGTTGTGCTATGGCGGCAAGCCGGCAAAGTCATGCCGTCAACTCTCATCGGAAGTATATTCATATTTACTGGCGGCGGGACAAGAACTCAAAGAAGAAGCTGTCAAGTATTAATTCATCCAAGAATCATCAACATGTTCAATTCAAGGGAAGATATAATCAACAACAACATCACCATCCGAGGAACATCAGTCTGCATTTGTAAGGAAGAGCATCGGCAACATATAACATTAGTCTTCAACATTAGTGAGAGACATTGGCACCGTCTTCAACATTAGTCTACAAGCCTGCAAGAGTCATCGGCTTCTCCAACATTCAGTCTTCAAGCTATAATAGGGGAAGTGATCATCGGGTAGCTTACAAGATTCCTCCAACGATCAACATTCGCATCTTACATTAGTCTTGGGAAGTGTGCTGGCGGGCTCCGTGAAATTAGTGATGGGTACATTACGAGGGAATCAAACATCATCGTCGTACAGGGGAGGTAAAAGTTAATTTGATGTTAGTCATGTGATCACAGAGTATAATTCAGCGTAACCTTCATGCCTAGATGTTGATTTAGTATGTCAATCGCTGAGATCCAATGTTAACTAAATTTTCCCGTGTTTACAATAACTCATGCTGGAATATCACGTGTCGTTTTATTTGCCCTCTCACTAGGCAACTGTTAGAATAGCGTGCTTCACCCATAAAAATGTGTTAAGGGATTTGGACGCCTCATAGCGATCATGTTTGTTTGTTATAAAAGTTCATTCATTAAATGATTGATGTAGGGTTGAAAGATATTGGCATTAATGAACTCAGTAATTAACGTTATTAAATAAATATATAGGCAATTCATACAAAAGTAAAGATAAAACAACGTATCACGACACCGGGTACAGGGGGTAAATGGGGTACAGGGGAGTACAGAGGGGGGTATAGGGGGTACAGGAGGGGGGTACAGGGGGGTACAGGGGGGTACAGAGGGGTACATGGGTCACTAGGTAGGGAAGACCTCACAGATGAAGAAGAAATGCAACAGAAGACACGTTATAATTTTATATCATTTTAATGAGCTGGTCGACCCTATTTGCCTGTGCTGCATCCCACACAACCCCAATCCTTACCTCTCCAGGCTGAGGTTAACTTCGTATGGTTTCTCTGATGCAGGGTTACCCGCGCTGGGGTTACCCGTGCTGGGGTTACTCTCGCTGGGGTTACCCGTGCTGGAGTTACCCTCGCTGGGGTTACCCGTGCTGGGGTTACCCGTGCTGGAGTTACCCTCGCTGGGGTTACCCTCGCTGGGGTTACCCGTGCTGGGGTTACCCGTGCTGGGGTTACCCGTGCTGGGGTTACCCGTGCTGGAGTTACCCTCGCTGGGGTTACCCGTGCTGGGGTTACCCGTGCTGGAGTTACCCTCGCTGGGGTTACCCGTGCTGGGGTTACCCAACGCTTCAAGGTCGGTTGAATTACACCGGAGCTTTTTGCGCTGGAAATGACAATTTAGGAACAATCATCATAATAATATTAACTTTAAATAATTCTAACAACCGTAACAACACAACACATGCAAGTATTGTGCCACGACACAACTGAGAGGCGCCTGAATACACAGAAGGTGAGGCCTCTCAGTTCTCTCGCTGCGACACAACAAGTCAGTCTGGGCGTTTCTTCATTTCTAATAGTTATATGAAGTTACACGTGTGGCCGGTCACACCTTCACTTAACTAAGCCGCATTACGCAGCCCAGCGAAATGAATGCTGCACCAGAATGCAAGCCACAAACTGTCGAAAGGCGTATAAATAAATGAGAGGATTGCCAGTGCTTCCACCTCTGATTTCACAGTAATGTTTTCCTTAGTTGAGTAGCATTCAAAACACAAAGGCTTTTCATAGAATCTACGTTGTAGTATATTTCAACATGGGATAGTTTATTTGTAACGAAAAGTTAAAAGCGATGGCGGAATGAAATGCAACACATAAACACCGTCACTAACACTGTGTAGGGCGAGTGGTTCCAAGACCCAAATCAGCAAAGCACGCAAGCGCACATATAACACGTGCATTACGCAGCCGGCAGCAGAAGAATAGTCTCTACTCGTGCTCACTCGGTATCCTATATACCTGCCAGTAACGCAATAACTAGCTAGTAGGCACCTCGAAGCAACCTGGCCGGTAATATCTACCACCAGCTTGGTCGACTGGTGAGCGAATCCGCTTGCGAGCGGGAAGACCCGGGTTCGAATCCCGCTGCCGCTATGGTTGACGCGGCTAGAATTACGGCATGGGACTTGGGTAACCGAATAATTATCGAAGAGATTATCCGACCCAAGAATGGGCCAGAAGGTTTGTTCCTATAGCCTCATTCTATTCTAATCTATTCTATTCTAATACTGCTATAGAACTCTAGAACGAGATCCTTCGTTCACACACATATATTAAGAATAATTAAGTTCAGTGTTATGTTCCAAGGTTATATGAAGTTACACATATATTAAAAGTAATTCAGTTCAGCGCTATGTTCGAAAGTTTTATGAAGTTACGCGACACACAAGTAACGACGAGCGATAATTCACGAAATGATTCGTTCAGTTAAAATAGCTGAGAGGTTACAGAGTCAATAGAACTACGGGAAATCAACACTCAATATAATAAAACGCCAAGTGTCACCTTAAATAAATAAATAAATTTAAATATTTTTGTGCGTAATTTCTCGTATGCTATTACAATGGCAGTCTCCCTTGAATACTGGTAGCTAAATCTGTAGACTTTTAGGTATATAGATTTTTAAGGTCTGGAGTTAAATTCGTAGACTTTCTGATTAGGTCTGAGAATCTGTTGCTTTAAGTTGTTTCCGTTATTTTTAACGGGTATACACACTAGTACCTTATTAGACTGAGGGTTGAGGGCACTTGTCACGTCAGTAGGCGCTGCGCTGTCACGGGGGAAGGAGCTCGCTTCTGCACTCAGGTCTTCCAGCCTGATAAAAACGAACACTTAACAAAAAATCAATGACGTGAAAATTGCTCAAGTACTTTTTGATTATGTTTAGCATCAATAGAAACGCACCACAAAGTCAACAACAATAAGTCAGCTACTTGACCCCCTAAAGCTGGACCACTAACATCACTTGAAGACCATGCAATTGATGCAGTCTGTTGTGGGTCCAAAAAACGCCCAGGAAATTAAAGCATAACCACTAACCTGAACTTGAGCATGTCTTCAGTGTAGGAGAAAACGAGGGCGCAGTGCCTATTGGCTGCGAGGGCAGCCAATGAGGAGTCGAGGACATCAACCCCAAACCCTACAAGGGTGAGGGTAGTGAGGGGATTGTAGCCCCCCAGTGCAAACCGCGGCAACAAGCAGTTTGTTCCACACTGTTATTAAACGTAATTAATTGTTAAAACAAGGGAAGCCTGGCAGCAGTGGATAATTGTAGCTAGAGTGGTAACAGTGGAAAATTGTCACAAGAGTGGCAACACTGGATAATTGTGGCAAGAGTGGCAACACTGGATAATTGTAGCAAGAGTGGCAACACTGGATAATTGTAACAAGGGAAGCTTGTTGCAGTCTGCTCGCTACAACCAGAAGAAATACAGAGCTCCGGATCTTAATCTGAATCTCAATATGAATCTGAATCAAAATTTGAACTTGAATCTGTATCTAAATGTGAATCAAAATTTGAATCTGTATCTGAATGTGAATCAAAATATGAATTTGTATCTGAATGTGAATAAAAATTTGAATCTGTATCTGAATGTGAATCAAAATATGAATTTGTATCTGAATGTGAATAAAAATTTGAATCTGTATCTGAATGTGAATCAAAATATGAATCTGTATCTGAACGTGAATGTGAATAAAAATTTGAATCTGTATCTGAATGTGAATCAAAATTTGAATCTGTATCTGTATCTGAATTAAAATTCAACTATGAATTTGTATCTGAATGTGAATCAAAATTTGAATCTGTATCTGAATGTGAATCAAAATTTAAATCTGTATCTGAATGTAAATGTGAATAAAAATTTGAATCTGTATCTGTACCTGAATCAAAATTCAACTATGAACCTGTACCTGCAGTTCCATCTCACCAGTGAGGCCTCCACACACTCACCAGTGAGGCCTCCACACACTCACCAGTGAGGCCTCCACACACTCACCAGTGAGGCCTCCACACACTCACCAGTGAGGCCTCCACACACTCCAGGAAAATAGCGTCGTCAGGTTCTATGTTCTCAGCAGCAGTACCGTGGCAGTGTAGTCCGCTGATACTGTAGCCGCCTACACCACAACCCTCGTGTTGCACCTGTAACAGATGGGTGTTGTAACTGTAACAGATGGGTGTTGTAACTGTAACAGATGGGTGTTGCAACTGTAACAGATGGGTGTTGCAACTGTAACAGATGGATGTTGTGACTGTAACAGATGGATGTTGCAACTGTAACAGATGGGTGTTGTAACTGTAACAGATGGGTGTTGCAACTGTAACAGATGGGTGTTGTAACTGTAACAGATGGGTGTTGCAACTGTAACAGATGGGTGTTGCAACTGTAACAGATGGGTGTTGTAACTGTAACAGATGGGTGTTGTAACTGTAACAGATGGGTGTTGTAACTGTAACAGATGGGTGTTGTAACTGTAACAGATGGGTGTTGTAACTGTAACAGATGGGTGTTGTAACTGTAACACATGGATGTTACAACTGTAACAGATGGGTGTTGCAACTGTTACAGATGAATACTACACTCAGAACTACAGCTCTGAGATGAAGTGCAGAGCTCGCATTGCGTCTCACTTCTCCACATTGCGTCTCACTTCTCCACATTGTGTCTCACTTCTCCACATTGTGTCTCACTTCTCCACATTGCATCTCACTTCACCACATTGTGTCTCACTTCCCTTGATGGGAAATGATGGGTGCATGTGGTGGGTGTATGAGGCATGTGGTGGGTGTATGAGGCATGTGGTGGGTGTATGAGGCATGTGGTGGGTGTATGAGGCATGTGGTGGGTGTACGAGGCATGAGGCATGTGTATGAGGCATGAGGCATGTGTATGAGGCATGAGGCATGTGGTATGAGACTTACAGGTGGTATGAGGTCCCCCAGTTTCTTGGTCCACCGTCGCCGCTGTGCAGGCTCCCACCCCCCAAGCAGCGGCACTACGAGGTTTCCACAACCCTGCATGACAACAGCTGAATTATCACCTCAAACCTCATTTAGTTCACGTTTCCTCCGATTACCTTGCTGGTGTAAATCTCTACTTTGTACACATAGTTCCTAGAAAGCTTTGAAAAAATTACAGAACCTAACTTAAGTGACCCACCGGTGGGTCACTTCGCAGGAAATGCTTTAATTTTGCAACTCCAACCCTGGTTTTGGTGGGTATGTTGTCCATAAAGTCTCTTTACTATTTTCACCAATAAATTTTTGAAATGGTAAAGAGACTTTATGGACACCCTGTACATTACCATTTTTACCAATAAATTTTTGAAATGGTAAAGAGAATTTATGGACACCCTGCACATTACCATTTTTACCAATAAATTTTTGAAATGGTAAAGAAAATTTATGGATACCCTGTACATTACCATTTTTACCAATAAATTTTTGAAATGGTAAAGACAATTTATGGACACCCTGTACATTACCATTTTTACCAATAAATTTTTGAAATGGTAACGAGAATTTATGGACACCCTGTACATTACCATTTTTACTAATAAATTTTTGAAATGGTGAAGAGACTTTATGGAGGTAACATGCCTTGCTGTCTCAATTCAAATAGATATTTACAAGCATAAATAAGTTCCAATGCGTGGGTTTAATAATCGAACCACCATGACATTTATAAAATAATCTAAGTTAATGGAGTTTGAAGACACATGAAAAAGGTGCAATAATTTTGTACTTCTGAATAACGAATAATCACTTTTCAAAACAACAATTCCTAACTATACGTTGGAAATAAAAATTTTCGCATTCACTGCATAATGGCAAACAAAAAGAAGGAAAAAATAAAATAAGGCATCGAAAATGTTTTATTTTCAGAAACTCAGGAGCACATAAAACAAACCAAATGAGAGAATAAAAGTTCATCACAGAATACCGTACAAATTCTTTAATGAAAATAGGAATTTCAATGAAAATAGGAATTTCAATGAAAATAGGAATTTCAATGAAAATAGGAATTTCAGTGAAAATAGGAATTTCAATGAAAATAAGAATTTCAATAAAAATAGGAATTTCAATAAAAATAGGAATTTCAATGAAAATAGGAATTTCAATGAAAATAGGAATTTCAATGAAAATGGGATTTTCAATGAAAATAGGATTTTCAATGGAAATAGGAATTTTAATGAAAATATGGATTTCAATGAAAATAGGAATTTCAATTAAAGTAATAATTTCAATGGAATATGAGTTTCAATGAAAATAGGAATTTCAGTGAAAATAAGAATGTGAATGAAAATAGAAATTTCAATGAAAATAGGCATTAGAACACTGGTGCCTGTGTCTCTAAAGAAGCAAGGTTGCAGAACTTACGTCAATAGTTTTAGCGAGCTCGAGGCACCTAACCAGGTAGTCGTGTGAAGTAGCGAGGCTTTTGGAGAGCCTCTTGGCAGAGCAACCTCTGGGAGTGTCACAGTCATGCAGGGCTTCACACCACACAGCATCCAGGGCACCAACCCTAGTCATGTACCTGGTCCACGAAAAAAATGTTTAACTATCTCAAGCGTTTAACTTTCCAAATGAGTACCACTACCAACTGCCTTGTAGGAACATTGAGTAGTGATCCTGCAACTTCATTAGAATTGTGTGAGACTTCAACGCACCTTGAGTAGTGATCCTGCAACTGCATTAAAATTGCGTGAGAGACTTCAACACCCATTGAGTTGGATCGTTCAACAGCAGCACCATTGTGTGCTGCACTGATCATGTAAATTCATTAGAATTGCGTGGAAGACTTCAACACCCCTTGAGATGTGATCTTGCGATTGCGTTACAATTGCGTGGAAGAATTCAAAGCACCTTGAGCAGTAATCGAGCGACTGGAATAGACTTGCGTAGGAAACTTCGACGCACCTTAGGTAGTAATCTAGCGACTGCATTAGAATTGTGTGTGAAACTTCAACACCCCTTGAGTTGTGATGCTGTGACTGTATTAGAATTGCGTGAGAGATATAAATGTACCCTGAGTAGTGATCCTGTGACTGAATTAATATTGCGCGTGAGACTTCAACGCACCTTGGGTAGTGGTCCTGCAACTGTATTAGAATTACGTGGGAGACTTCAACGCACGTTGAGTACTGATCCTATGTGATCCTGCGACTGCAATAAAAATTGCGTGGAAGACTTCAACACCTTTTGAGATGTGATTGCGCAATTGCGTTACAATTGCGTGGGAGACGTCAAAGCACCTTGAGCAGTGAGCCTTCGACTGAAGTACAATTACGTGGAAAACGTCATTGGACCTTGAGTGATCATGCAACTGCATTCGAATTGCGAAGAGACTTAAATCCACCTTGAGTAGTGATCCTACGACTGCATTAGAATTGCGTGGAAGACTTAAATGCACCTAGAGTAGTGATCCTACGACTGCATTAGAATTGCAAAGGAGACTTAAATCCACCTTGAGTAGTGATCCTACGACTGCATTAGAATTGCGTGGGAGACTTAAATGCGACTTCAGTAGTGATTCTACAACTGCATTAGAATCGCGTGGGACACTTAAATGCACCTTGAGTAGTGATCCTATGACTGCATTACAATTGCGTGGGAAACTTAAATGCACATTGAGTAGTGATTCTACGACTGCATTAGAATTGCATGGGAGACTTAAATGCACCTTGAGTAGTGATCCTACGACTGAATTAGAATTGCGTGGGAGACTTAAATGCGACTTCAGTAGTGATTCTACAACTGCATTAGAATCGCGTGGGACACTTAAATGCACCTTGAGTAGTGATCCTATGACTGCATTACAATTGCGTGGGAAACTTAAATGCACATTGAGTAGTGATCCTACGACTGCATTAGAATTGCATGGGAGACTTAAATCCACCTTGAGTAGTGATCCAACAACTGCATTAGAATTGCGTGGGAGACTTAAAAGCACATTGAGTAGCGATCCTACGACTGCATTAGAATTGCGTGGGAGACTTAAATCAACCTTGAGTAGTGATCCTACAACTGCATAAGAATTGCGTGGGACACTTAAATCCACCTTGAGTAGTGATCCTACGACTGCATTAAAATTGCGTGGGAGACCTAAATCCACCTTGAGTAATGATCCTACGACTGCATTAGAATTGCGTGGGAGACTTAAATCAACCTTGAGTAGTGATCTTACGACTGCATTAGAATTGCGTGGGAGACTTAAATGCACCTTGACTAGTGATCCTACGACTGCATTAG
>VCRD01006662.1:3362-25593 GCA_006783055.1 Trinorchestia longiramus
AGCGATCAGCCTTCTTAAAGCCCGACCTCTTAAAAGCCATCGAATGTCAGTCTGAAGCAGCTGGGATTCAAAATTTTAACCCATTTTTTCGCGCTAATTTGTAAAGAGCCGAGTATTAAGAGCACGGGTTTTGCTGTAATTAATTATATTAACTGAATCTTGTCACACTACACACAATCCTTCGTTATTGTTTTTCGTTTCTAGCACCTCCCAATGTATCATGCAATGAGTGGAGGTTGTACTTTCATTGAATACAAACCTAACTTTATTGTGGAAACCCACATTCTTCCCTGTCATTGCTATCCATACCTTCCCCTACCCCTCCCCACATGATGAGGGGGGGGGTGAATCAGTCTGTTCCTAGCTTAGCTGCCAAAATGGAAAAAAACATTGAAAGTGACTCGCGTGTGTTCGAATGCCTTTCCGTCACTTGCACACCTCTGCATACAGAGCGACAAGTGGGAGAGGTGAGTGGGCAAAACTCGAAACCTAGCCAGTGTCCGAACATTCGAAGCCACCAGTCCGAACACAGTCGTATCTTAGAAAAAAAAATTATCCCATCTCGGCAACACTCGTCACTGGGACTAGCTAAAGAGGTCAAAAAGTCAAAATATATTAGCGCCAATCGATTGAGTACGGTTAGTACTCCTTGAAGTAGGTTAGTGTGAATTTATGTTGCACGTATTTACCGTGTAATTGTAATGTAAACAAGACCTAAAATTTTTTCTAAAACCCCTGGATACAGCGATAGGTGCTGTGGCGAAGTGACCGCAACGGTAGGCCACTTAGGTTAGGTTCCGTAAATTTTATAGTACCTTCTAGTGAAAATGACTGCACTAATTTACACTGCCCTCTAGTGATAATGACTGTACGAAGTGAAGAAGGCTTGCTAGCGCCAGAGCAGTCAGATTCTTATGCAACAGAAACTATGTTCAAGCGGGCTATAGGGTGTGGCACTGAACGTCTGACGTAATGTCACCGAGTTTGTGTTTCTACGACTAAACAAATTCATCCACCTCTGCCGTAATTATTGCGGCGTAACTGCCCAAGACGTATGTATATTCATCTCTATTGATAGTCAACTGTTTATTATTGGTTAATATTAGTTTCAGTGAAGTTTTCCTCATAGTCCAGCCTAGAGTTAAATCTAGTGCTTTTACATTTTGCAGTTAAGTTGAGACAATGGTTGAATGTGTGAAGCTCCGAAGCAGGGAGTTAACATTTCGGAAGTTCCAACGTTGCCATTGCTGGGTTCTTGAACCCAGTTATTAGTATAGTTTGCAGTTTATATATGTAAATTACTATACATATATGTAGTATAGTGTATTAATTCACTATATATACCATGCATAGATAACTATATACATATTGAAGTTGTTCGTTTGACCTAAATCGGGGCTGAAAAATCCAGCAGTTGCCGGCAATCCTGCAACCCAGCTACACGACCCAGCCTGAGCCCTGTCTGTACATGTACTTAATGCATTAGAAATTTAGCTCTAAGTGTTAATTTTCAGACAATTTGGACTTTATTTATACTCCAACTTAAAGCTTTGTATCCACGATACGTATCTCTGTGTGTAATGCAGCAAATGAAGCTTGAGTATTTTTTATCAAAAGTTACTAATGTTTAAAAGTTGGCTATCACTCCTAATCTTAATATACTTCATGTGCAACTCACATTTTTACAGCTATTATTTATTTCATTGGTGAGAGATAGAAGTGGAACTAATTTGATGCGACTTGAGATTTTTATAGAGAACATTTCTCTGTACTTATGCAAACAACAGACCTAAAATATCTTCATTCACTGTGAAGTAATTAACATTTGAATTTGGGTTTACTTTTTTGTGGTCCATACTGTACAGTTTGTCTTGTGGTCTAGTGACTGGACGAAATTTTTTCAGTTTTCTGTTTGCTTTTTAGTAATATTTCCCGTGATTTGTTCGTTCAGATCCTGGATGTGTCGTGTGGTTTGGTAAGTGTGCGGAATGGGTCTATTTCTGAGAATGTTACGTTCTCTGATTAGTCTATATATGTACTTCATGTGTGAAGTTTGGTTTATAGTGCTTTCTGTTACCTTATGGAATGAATTTTTTGTCAGCTTTTGTGAGGATGGAGCTGAATTCTACTGCCGTTTGATTGATGTCATTTATGGGGTGGGTGTTGAGTGCTGCGAAAAGTTGTTCTGTTTGTTCGGTAAACCTTTCCCAGTTAGCTTTTTTTGTAGTTCGTGTGTGTTTGCCTGGGATGAGTGTTGAGGTCCTTGCCAGTGTGTACAGTGTCGACAATAGTGACTTCATTTTTTTGTATAATAATATGTACGCTATTAAGATGTAAAATCCACCAATAGTATTCACATTTAAAAGCCCAGTAACTTTTATTATCACATTGGTATTCTTCATTTACCCTGTCCTTTCTTTGTGACATCAGTTGGATTTTTTTTTTATAATTTTAAGTTGAACAATAGTAAACTATGAATTAACTTGGCACGTAAAATGTGTGTTTCATCGTGTACAAATACATGTGAAGGACGGTAATGACTTTTTCTCTGTTTGATTGCCAAGTATGTAAATAAGTTAATTATTAATCTTAATGTGATATGTTCATCATCACCCAAGTATTTTTGAATGAAGTATGTCGTGGCTCAGTCATTGTTGGCAGTAGCTTTTTGCGCTGACAATGTACAATGCGCGAATTGCAATAAAGAGACGCATACCGCTTGTTTTTTATCTTAACCCTTCAACAATATGTCTTTAGATTGAATGGTTCAAATAAATGTATGCTTTATACTTCGACTATACGGTAAGAACATTATTTTCGCATACGCCAATTATATCTGTCAGCAAAGATTTTTTCCTATGAGCAAATTTATTCATTAAATGTTTTCCTCATGTCCTGCACTTTCTGTGAAGGAAAAATACGAATAACTCGCAGAAAGCAAATCTATTCAGAAGTTCTAAATTTTTGCCTGCTGACAATAGCTCCGACTAGTGACAATAGCCTTAAAAACAAGCGTCCTCAGGTAAAACGGGTTAAAGAACAAGTTTTGCTGATTATAAATTGAAAATTTTGAATAGAATTCACAGTAGTATATAATTTCGTCAAGTTATTAGTCTGGTCCGACTTCCTATGTCGGCTAAACAGTCAAGCAGAGGAAGGAGCTAAAACTCGAGGAATTTCCTCAATGTCTCCTCAAAAATTGGATGTCGAAATGTGCGTCGTGCAACGTTGTCACTTACGACAGTGAAATACTTCCGAACACATCGATACGTTTGACCAGGAGAAATACGTTCCACAGAGTTAACTTTCCATGAAAAACAATAACCATATTCCAACATCTGGAGGTGGAAAAGAATATTGAAAGTGAATGTTCAGTTAATAATGGTAACCACATTTAATAGAAATCCCAAAGTAACCGACCTTAAGATTTGCAGTGCAATTCCGCTGCATAAGTTATTAACAAAAATTACAAACCTCAGCAATATTTCACCTGTGATGAGTCAGAACCGCTTTGGGTGAAATTGCCAGTGCTTTCATATTTTACTGTAAACGAGTTTCCTCAATTTCAAGTTAGTAAGAGTACAGTAACCCTACTTTTAGGCAATAACGTTGCTGCACCCGACAAAGTGAAACCTCTGCTCCTATGCATCGCTCAGAAAACCTGACCGTTGGTGAATGATGAAAACAAAGTTTACAGGTAATAAGGCGCATAAATGAAAAAGTTCGGGTCACGAAGAACAAATACATTCCCCGAGTAATGAGATTTATTCTTCTTACCCTCCGTCGAGACAATTTTCAGAATGATCTCATCAACAAAGTCATGTTCTAAATGAAGCCTCTGTATTTGATACACATTTCACTGATAAGTATACTCACATATAAGTGGCATTTATGGAACATATTCCAACTTTCCTCCTACAACCTTCAAGGTAATATCTCTTTGTGTGAGAAATAGTATTAATACTCATTTAGTGTCGAAATTTATCGTTCAGTCTTGACATTTAACACATAGACAATAATGTAACGTCATGGTTAAGGAAAAAACTGAAGGTAATAATGGTAAATTCCACTATTACCTTCTTTATAATTTTCATAGAAAAATTAGCTAAACAATACGCTTTCAATCATTAACAATAATTCACATTCGAAGATCTCATATTATAGGTTTCAATACTAGATTGAAAATTTTGAGAGTAGAAAATAATAACGCACTAAGTAATTCGAATTGTTTTGTTCTACATACCCATTTTACTAGTTTATTAGATGCAATGATAATTTATTTCTGCTCGTACGCTTTCAACATGATCAGTTATTTTGTTGTCCTTGATTAAATTAACCGTATAGTACACAAGCACATTCCGACTTCATGCACACAAAGGTAGTTCAAATTTGCGATCTGACTTTTTTGTCATACTCACACCTGCACATTAGAAATTATTTTTACATATGCAATGATAATCTGTTTTCCAATAGTTAGGCACTGAATAAAATCGGCTATTGTTTTTTGTCGAACCTCAAATGTTAATAATCATGCAAGATGCAACCTCCAATACCTTTATTTTTAACGACTCATTGGTGTTCTTTCTGTCACCAGACTTTCCGAGTTGTTTTAAACCCAGAACCTTAAAATAACGTCAAAGTATACGTTTTAAAGTTTTTCTTGATCATTGTATTACTTATCATGATAGATGTATTCAAAAAATACCTTCATGTTCAGGAATTTTAAAATTTAATCGGGTTGTATTATATTCTCTATATATCAACATTTTTGGAAACCAATAGATTCAGTATTTGTTTTCCTTTCACTGAGATCCCAGTGTTAACATTGCTATAGTTACTATCTAGGAAGTTTTTCTGGTTTAAAAATACTATCACTGAAATTTACGACGGTAAGACAGTACTTAAAGGTACAAGACAAAATTAAATAAACAATAGAATTACCTTGTCTATAAAAAATTGTTGCTTCATTACACAGAAGCAACAAACTCTATTTTATTCAGTACGACATTGAAACCCTCATATTTTCTGCTGAGAAAAACTTTTCTTGCATATACTCGTATGAACGAGCGTATTTTTTAAAACTGTGTTTTAAAATTAAAACAAGTGCTAG
The DNA here is from genome assembly GCA_006783055.1 of Trinorchestia longiramus. Classification (NCBI taxonomy): domain Eukaryota; kingdom Metazoa; phylum Arthropoda; class Malacostraca; order Amphipoda; family Talitridae; genus Trinorchestia; species Trinorchestia longiramus. Next base: position 8,473 of record VCRD01006662.1, read on the forward strand.
CATTTTTCTATATAGTATTTAAAGTACACAGTGATATTTAAAGTATACCAAACTATTGGTGGAGCTGCAAAATAATTAATTTATTTGGACTAAAATAATTATACCAGAAGGAGGAGGGGTAGGACCTAGCCCTCTCGCGCAACCAATCGCAGAGCAGCTTTAAAAGACGCCTAGGTAGAGCTGTACTCGCAATACAGGGCAAAAATACGCGTTCGGCAGCAAATCTAAAGGAGACTAAGTCGAGTAGTCTACTTTAGCTGTCCCGTGCTGTCGCTAACACAGCGCTGACAGAGGCGATTACGATCCAGTAGTCTACTAAATATTTTCCATGGGAAAATATGCAAGTAGTCCACTAGTGCTGTCCACCCTTCAATTGTGGTCTTCTACCCGGGGAAGAAACATTAACAAAATGCTAAAAATCCAGTGTAGAGAAACGAAAATCATTCCTTCACTCCGTAATCTCAGCTAAGAAAGGCGTCTCTAGCAGCTCGAGTTCATTTCCCAAGAAGAAAGGAGATTTCGAGGACAACTAATCGATTCCTATCAATATCTCAATGGCATCAACGATGTCGCTCTAGAAGAATTTTTGACAGAGACGATAACGTGCAAACAAGATATAATGGCCAAAAACTAATAATAAGAACCTTTACGCCATCAAAGTTTCAAATCTTTTTTAAAGTCAAAATTCCAAAAAACCTAGAACTAGATACTAGAAAGTATCATTTCTGCTGGCACTGAGAAAACATTGAAAAATTATTTCGATAAATATTGGATATGGAGACCCTAGTTCTAAAAAATACGAATTCCATATCCTTCTTAACTTTTGGGGCTTGTGTGTGTATGTTTGCACTGTATCTGCTTCATTGAAATGCTTGTAAATAATTAAGGTGTTCGCACGTCGCTCAAATGTCTATGTATAATTAAGTTAAATGCGCGTGACTGATGCATTTACTTTAGACAACATAATGCTTGGGTACCAAGCCAAGGAAATACCACACAGCTCGTTTGTGTTAACATTTCCTGTTTTATCCGATTCTACAGAATATACGGATCGAAAATTTTAGTGTGGTGTGCGGTTTGAACCTGTGAGAGATGACGATGAAGAACTGATGAGAAGGATTCTATAGTCGAATGATGTTTAATGTAAGCAAACTGATACACAAACCAACATTTTGTATTGTGTTTACTAGTCCCTAGTAAATCCTCTCGAGCTTGTCGATAAAGCAGTCTCGTGTGTTCTCCCTCATTTAACACCAAAAGACTTTTACCTATGGGGTACCTTTGATGATGTTATCGTGATCTCAACAACTCGGCCGTGTCAACCCTCAGACTTTTTATATCTTCGAGCAGACCTTGAATATCTTTTTCTTGTCTTGTTGGAAGTGATCGTCTGAGGGAGTATCGAACCATCGAGAAACCCAACAAGAGAAAGGGAAAATAAAGGCAGGAGTTTAACGAACGTGTACGTAGCATTTAAGTTTTCTATAAGTCGATGGTTCTTCTGTCTACTCTTCTCTTGTCCACGTTTTGATGTTGAGTGCTGCCATCGAACCCGTGGAGAACTGAAACGTAGAGTTCTTGAAAGTCCAGCTATGCAGCTTTCGTGGTTTCGCTGATCCTGTTTATTGGCAGGGTGGGGGTTTGTTTTTGTTTGCTCTATTTTTTGATAGATTTCTTCAGGCGAGGAGAAGTCGTGACAGAAACTGATGAGAGGTGTTGATTTCACGAGTGCTTGGCACACAGTGAGTAAGCCATTCCCAGACGTATGGTTCATAAAACGTTTTATGGCAGGCCAGCTGCCTCTGCTGGCACGCTGATTGGCTAACCATGTAGATGCAGCGGTATTGAAACCTGCTGCGTGGGGTATCAACAAGACAGAGTTGCATGTAAGTTACATAGAGATTTACTGTCTGCTCGCTGATTCGCTCTTTCTGCAGTGGTGGCTTGCAGTGTGGTATTGCCATGAGACAGAGTTTGTAGTGAAAACTAGCGGTTCACTACAGTATCAGGTATCATACAAAATTGACTGCATTGCAGCCGTTGTACAACAAGATCAAAAAAGATTACTTTACAATTCTTGTTGACACTCTGGTGAACGTTACCTGAGCAGTAGATTGTGGTTGACATGAATTTCTTAAAGCAAATAGTCTGTTCTTTCAACTTGTATTGTGATTGTACAGACCAAAGGTAGCCTGTGTTTATGAAGTAATGTCTGAATCTATTAAATCCTAAAATGACTATGAGTATTTATTTTGCAGAAATGTGCGAAGGATAAGGTGGTGTTTAAATTAATCAGAGGACCCAGAGTATGATTTAAACAAAGTGCAATTAATGGTGATTATTTTTGCAAAATATGGAAAATATATACAAAAGAAGAGGCAAAAATTCTATTAACACACAAACCCAACGCTTGTGAAACTTATTCAGGTGAATAATTCCACTTCAAACTCGTGTTGAAAAAATTTACTACAGTACAAAGTTAGATGTACACATCCCGAAAGTTAGCGAAAGATTACTTAATGTCGTCACTATAGGCAGTAAATGGTTTCTCAATTAGAAATAGATGTGAAGGCTAATAGGTAGTTTCAGTGTATAGACGATTCAGTATAGAATGTGAACTAAGTGGAAAAAACACCACAGCTGTCGTCAGTTCACACGCTGCACACGAAGCTCAGCTATTTCAGCATGGCCCCTCCGTCGTCTAACATTTAAATTCTATTAATGTAGGATATACAGGCTAACAATTGTACATGCTCCAAATCTAAATCCTAAAGTCTACTTTTTATAATCATTCTATTAAACAAGTTTCATAAAATGTATTCTTATATTAATCAAATAATTCATAATGCCTGATGTACCCTTTTCTATATTAATAGTCGGCTTCCTAGAAACCGATAAATTTAGCCGGGGTGACTTTTTACCCAGGGTTCTTGATCTTTGGCTGCTGCACTGGAGCTAAGCTCTGAACTCTGACCTCCAGCTGTTGTGAATGTTTCACTATTACTATTAAAAACAATCTAGAAGCTCAGGAGGAGAGGAAACTTGGCAATGCAGAATATCTGAACGTAACATTTACGTTTCAGAACACCTTAAACGATACCTCCAGGAAAGCATAGAAGACCTAGAAAACTAAGCAACACTAAACCTGAACAAAAATCTATGGAAGACGAAGATGGAGGCACACTGCCCAAGTTGAAAGTTAGTAGGTGATCAAGTTGTCAGCGTGTAGAGTCGAATAAGGAGAAGGTGAGTAGGTACAGTAGACCAAAGTGAAAGTTAGCGGGTGCAGTCGAACAATGGGACGGTCAGCAGAAAAAACACTACAGCCAGTTCCACTCGTGAGTAATCAAAGGCGAAGGATACGCAAAATTCCCACCATGTACTCTCAACCAACATCTCAGAGCAGTCGGGAAATAAATATCGAGGGTTTTTATGGACACCTTCCTAGTTTCACAAACGAATTGGTAAGAAGTGGAGAGTACTATTCCATTACAAACTGTGTTTACATATTTTCCGCAAAACCTCAAATCATTTTATGGTGTTTAAATAAACAATATTTACTGGTTTGACTTGCCATTTCATGCCAGTCCAACATTATTTATTATCTAGGTTTAGAATGAGAAAAACGACTCCAAATTCCGATTACTGGTTCTCTAGTTCAATTCCTAAGTCCTAATTCTGATATACTTATCACCTCGTTTTCTCTCTGAAATATTGATTTTGCTCGTATCTGACACGCTCGATTTCTGCTCTAAAATCTTATGCAAGTAAATAATAGTCGTAATACTGACATAAACAATTTTTTATTCATAAGCCATAACCATTACATACATACTCTCTCTGTTCATTCTACAGCTGGGTTTACAACCTCTTATTAATTCTGTGACCCATATCTACTTTCATTTCTCCGTTCATAGAGATTACTCACCGTAAGTAATTAAAATATTTTAATTTTCCGGTACTTTAATTAATTTAATGGTCAATACCACACTTATCAAGCTTCAGCCCTTGCAGAACCTCAGCACCCATTAGAAGCGATGTGAATTACGATAAATTGCGGGTACAAAAACAACTTTGCTTACGCTTCCTGGAGGTTCAATAAACGTTATTGTAGAAATATAATTTAATCGGAAAATTCAATAAGTTTTGGATTTTAACTGATTTAGTTTTCAATAACAGTTACAAAAATGCTTTGAAATAAGGATAAAATGGATTTTAAAAATCTGAACCAGGTTAAGAGCAATTTCGATTTACAGCATGGTATGTGTCTCATCTTGCAGTACTTTGTGGCCAAAATATCGTCATTTATCAGCGTTGTGCAGAAGTATGATAAGAACAAAGTTATCGTAAAAAATTCATATCTGAAAATCACTAGATTTTGTTCTACTTCAAAAGAATTATTACAAACCCCATACAAATTTTCACATATCTTATTTTATTTCACTAAATAAAATTGTTTGCTAATACATACCTTTCTATTTTCCTCGTTAGAAAAGTAGTTTTTAAATATTTGTTAAATGTTAATCTGATTGTTGATTTTTCTCAAGGTAACAGAATGTCTTAATGTTTGCCTTCAATCATGCACATGCACATCAATTATACATAGGCATTCAAGTCATGAACACGCACTATAATTTATTGCAAAAATTTCAGTCTTGTCCACGTAATGCAATCAAACATGAACTCCAGCAATTAGGAAGGGTATTGAGTCAGTACTTTAAAGAGCTGGGAGGTTCGTTATCCAATATATGTCGAAACCTTTTTCGAATGTGCTCACAGTGCTAGAAGGAACGATATATCCCGGTAGCAGGGTCTAAGATCTGACAGTCTTAACTGGAAAGAAGTTGAGAGCTTGGGATGCCGTGAAGTTTCTTGTTATTAATTCATGGCCGTTATTTCTGTTTATTATTTTATCGTGTCCGTCAAAAAGCCGTTTCGAGGTAACATCGCTAAGGCTGTTGAGATACTTGTAGGTCTCAAAAAGTTGTCTGCGCGGTTGCCTTTGTTTTTGGGAGATGAGTTTAAGCTGCTGAAGACCCCTTTGGAAGCTGAGATTGCCGAGTGTAGGAATCATTTTCAATCATTTAAGATAGTTTTCTCCTTTTTATGATAATTTTTTCGTGGGATAGGATACTATAGTTGTACAGAATATTCTAAATGTGGTGGCACTAACGTTCTTTGATTTATAACCAGAGATTTTGGCAATGTAACACAGAGTTCTGATCACATTTCTGTTTGAGATTTTAAGTGATAATAATACAAAACTCTCTTTCTTGTTGCATTCCTTCAACAGGTGGGTCATTCATCGTGTGTACGAAATGTCAGTTATCAGCACCGACGTGCGTGAAAGCAGCTGGCAATGTTTAGGCTCATTTGCAAGGTTTCGTTCCATTGAAAGAAACAATTGACAAGTAACTGTTTCGTTTGGTGTACGCTCTGTGACGGAGTCTCGGATCGTCGGCAATTGATTTTACTGATGTTTCCAACGTCAAGATCGTTGATGCAGATTATGAAGAGCAGTTGGCCTCAAACGCTCTCTTGGGATACTCCTGATATTTCTTCCGTAAAATCATTGACTTGATCATGAGTCATCACTTGTTGAGTGGTACTAGTAAGACAGTATCGAATCAATGGAGAGTAGTGCCCTTGTTTCCTAAGTCACAAATATTGATCACTCTTCCATTTTAGCCATTAGTCTTTCATGGGGAACTTTATCGATGGGTTTTAGGAGTTGAGGTCTACAAGGTCTATGGCTTGTGTACAGTTTATATTCAGTTGACTTTTCCAAAAAATTAGAGGAGGTTCTTTAGACGGCTACGTTGTTTCCTAAATTCATGCTTGGTGTCAGTAATCAGGTTGGGGGTTTGGAGATGTTTTATTATATGTACTTTTAGTAATATTGTTTTAGTTTTGCTGATAACAGATGGAAGTTTGGTTAGATAAAGTCGTTGGGTGTATGTCAGTTCCCTTTTTTGAAAATAAGAATCACATTTGCCTGTTTCCAAATCACCAAAACAGCCCTAGTGTCGAGCGATTGATCTAATAAATTTGCTGAGGGTTCGTTAAGTACTTCAGATGTTTCTTTAAACATTTAGGGAGCAAACAAACAATCTTTATTTCCAATCAAGTACACAGTACATAGACGTTTAGTACATTGGTTTTTCAAATTCTTAAGGTTAACATTCTTAGAGTAAGGGTGATGGTGAGCTCCATGCGACGATCCTGGGATGTGTCCATGGGCAGGGAGTTGAGGGCATACCGATAAGTGCGAGCTCACGGCGTGAAACGAGAAACAGCTCGTATTCATTGCCGGGTTTCGAACCCGCAGTCTTTCTGCACAAGCAGAGACCCGATACAGAACACGGGCCGCAGACCACTCGACTACGGTGGCGGCAATTGGGTTTAGTTGGTTTATGTGGATTCAGAAGGATGAGCTTTTTTTCAACTTATCTCCTGATAAAATACGTAACACAATACTATTTAGTAGCTCTGAATAGACAGAAACACTGTAAAAGAAAAATTTAGTTGTGCCCAAAGCAATGATATTACTCTGACGTTACAAATATTTGCAGAGGCGTCCAAGAAACTAATAGTAAGTGGATCATTTCGCATGATTTTAATTGAAGATCAAACGAAGCAAAATGAAACTAAAACACAGTAAAAATTCCTCGGTTTGGAAACCGGGGAGTGTATTTATAACACTGTTCATAGAACAGATAGTGAAATTACATCATGTAAAAAAATGATAGTATGTTATGCACTGTAAACGTGTCCTCCCTCTTTTCACTCCCACATGAGCAATGAAAATAAAAGAGGTTTTTACTTGACTTCCTCAAAAGTACTATACGTCGATGTTCGTAAAAAATATTAGCTAAAATCTTAGATTTACTTGCAATGCCTATTTCCCAGAAATGATAAATATATTTATTAATATTCACCAGTCAAAACGTATGAATTTACGTATTTATAGGACAAGTTCATGAAGAGTACACTAAATATTCATACAAACATACAAGTATGTTCACGGACTATTATTGGAAAATCATTTCCTCTTAAGTTTTGCAACTACAGGTTTTTTACACACATGATAATGATTGTTTTATTGTGTACAAACACTTTCAATATTTAATCTGGAACTGAGCAATAACCAAGCGTTCTGGTTTTGTATAACCTAGTTAAAAAACCATAGTCAACAATGAAATTATTTCACGTGGGAATCTTTTTTATAATTAGCCTATATAATAGAATAATTGTATGTTACGTAAACTAAATATAAAGTAAAGACGTTCAGAATTTTTATAGTAACCGATGAAACTACAATAATATAATAATACCACCATAATTAATACTAATAATACTATGATAACACTAATAATATTATACCTAATGTTACTATAGTAAGACTGTAACTACACGTGACTTTTTGAACCCGGGAATAGTGATCTATTCTGTTATTATTATAAACTAGTGTGAATGCCCGTTAAAAATAACGGGTTTTAATATCATACATATGAAAGTCATATAATGGTATGGATTAAATTTTGAATGATTAAGAATAGAAAATAAAAAAAAATTCAGGTTATGAACACACAAATAATGATTGCACCAGGAAGTGAAGCACAATATGAACACAACATGTTTTATTGTAAAAGTTCGCGCGAAACGATATTTTTAATCAAAACTCTATGTCCGACTACAAAATTTTTTACTAAAATGTTGAGATTATTTATGTTACATGTTCTGCAGAGCGCAACGTAAAACTGGCAATGACTAGAGACAGGTGAAGGTAAGAAGAGGCCAACATTGTTGAAACTTTGTCCTTGTGACTTGTTTCTGGGCATGGTAAAAAACTGTGATTACTGGGGATCGTCGTTGGTCATATTGAAAGGAAGAGAAGTATCACTTACGGTTAAATCAATTCTGGATATGAATGCTTCTTCCCCTTCCTCGCTCCCACTTATTATTTCGCCATGAATGTACAGCTCATTGAGTGATACAATAAGCAGACGTGTCCATTGAGTAATCCCTTGCAAGGATTTAAATTAAGTACAAACATTATGATTGCACCTTTTCTCAATTTGAGTACATGTGGAGGCATTCCAGAAGGCGTTTGAGAATTTAGGATTTCAATTACCATAAATAAATAAATTTCTTCATTTTCTATATTATTATCTGCTATTGGATCCAAACTTGCATTGAATGTGTTTTCCCCTCGAATTAAGTCGAAAACATTGTTGTTCAATAAAAGAGCATCTTTGTTTTTTTAAGTAAGAAAGATTTTTCCACTAGCAGTTTCAATTTCTTCATTTGTATCAACATTAAGCGCATTGCCAAAAATGTATTGCTCAATATTCCTTGATTTATGCATTTGTCGCTGGATCTCAATGAAGTCATTACCCTACTCTTTGGCATCAGATATTGCTCCATTTCTTATTGCAATGAGAAATCTGTTGAGCGCCTGTTGGCCTTCTATGCGCATATTTTCTGTTAACGACAACTTTGTTTTTAGTTTGATTTGCCAGTAGACAATTGCTTTGCAAAAGAGTTTCCTCATTGAAGGATGTGCCTTTGGTTGCCATAACACAATGCTTACAATCCATGTATCCCCTGCCGAATTTTTTCTATTTAAATCCTCATGAGCATTCCAGTTGTCTTATGTTTCTTAATAAGCGCACACCAAACAAATCTATCTATATATTAATACGCTTACGACTATCGTACCTGTGCGTCACACTCTTCATTGCTGTATCTATTATACGGTTGGGGTCAGGTCTCGTTACATTACGTTACTTTGGGTTGGGAATTTTATGAATGTTTTGGTTTTAGAACTTTTACCCATTTTCTAATTCTTTATATGGTTTAAATTTTTTATAATTTTTCAATCACTTTTTAATGTTTTTAATATTGTAAATTTTCAAATGGTTTAATTTTTTGAATTTTTCGAATTTTTTTGAGTTTTTTGAATATATTAGTTGTTTTTTATTTTTTGAATGTTTTAATTTTTTAAATTGTTTAAAATTTCTCCTTATTTTAGTTTTTAAATTTTTGATTTTATGAATTTTTGGAATATTTTAAATTTTCGATATTTTGTCAGTTTTTTGAATTTTTAAAATTTTTTGAATTATTTTAATTTTCGATCTTTTTGAATTTTTTTAAATTTTAAAAAGTGCTGCTAGCGTATCAGTGATACCGATAATACCTTACATATGTGCGAACCTGTACTATGCGGCCCCATGAAATTGCAAATTTTTGAACGTGGCCCTTGCAATGAAAAGTTTGCCCACCTCATTTTGCGGAGCTTTAAGATTTAAGATAGGATGGCATCAAAGTTGTTAAATCATATAATCAATGATTGGTAACTTATTCACTACCTGTAAAATCATGCTACTGAACTAACTGCAAATTATTCACGGGTCCTGCTAATAAATAAATAAGTACACATGGGTATTATTAGGTTTAATCTCATACCAAGAATGACAGTGTGTGTTTATATATTTATTTATTTATATATTTATTTATTATGTATGAAACGAATATGAAACGAATTTCAGAGTCAATTGCAGCAGTAGAAAACTATCTTAGTTTTCACTAGGAATGCTGTCATTAGAGAAATATTCAACTAAAACCTTTGTCCTTTGTAAATATATATAAAAATGAATATATTGCATAGCATTCGTATATGTATTTTTATTTAATATCTTTCTAACAGTATTTGCCATCATTTTTGACGGCACAGGTATGATCACAAAATCTCTGCCGTCATTTTTGACGGCTGGGTACACTAGTAATCTATCTATACTTTAATAAGAGCCCCGTCCGTCCGTCTGTCCGTGTGTCATACTTTTCTCGTCGATAGCTCTGATAGCAACAAGAATAAAGCTTAAGAAATACAATAAATCATTCTATCGCATTATGTTTCTGTGACAATTCAATTCCCTTTCCCCTGCATTATGGTATCCAGAATACACAATCGGTTCATTTTTACAAATAGAAAATTTCCTTGGATTATTTTTTGATGAAATTCATCATGATACTTTGATATTTTTAATTGATAATGTGAAAAGAAATGTTTTAAATTAGTTTGACCAGTAACCTGGCTACCACTTAGTACAAGGTCAAACATTTTGGGAATTGATTTCGTGTCACACCCTTAAGAATAGATTAGCACTGGCGGTCTTGGTTTCAGTTCACTGGTAAATTAATACACTCATTTTCGCTGTACAAGTGCACTATAATAATTCCCTTTCAAAACAATTACAGAGATCCAAAGCCTTATATACTCGAGACAAGGACTACTATAAACAGGACGTGCACCGCCATGTAGCTGACTACAGTAGCAGAGGCCAGTTCACTAAGCTCAGTTATCCCCCATATGTTACAGTGCAAACATTGTCGTAGTCTGTCACTCGGTTTGAATCGGACATTGTTGTTTGTTTCGAGGCACATTGCTGCATTTCTGAGTGGAAACTGTTTGTTTACAAAGTTTATTGTTAATTATATGTATTAAAAATGCAGAACAAGTGTGGGGTTGTGAACTGTCGGGGTAATTACAATAAGGAGAACAGGCGCCGCACAGTATCTTCAATGTACCTGCTTCATGTCTGCCTTCTTCAAAACTCACACCTCGCCCGGCGAAAGTTGAAGACCAAGAACTGAGGTATTTTCTTCAGAAGGATATGATTACTTCATTTGATGCTTTCAAACCTGAACCTAACCTGCAGAAGCAGTACAAGAACTTGATTATTTCAAGATCGAAAGAAAGGCTTATGTGTTGGTTCATGACCGACAACTTTAGCGAGTGCAGCCTGTCTGTGATTGTCGAAAACAAGCCCTCCTTGTGTTCCCCACTAGCGCTCAGTGCGTTCAAGAACGGCATTAGTGTACCACTGTTTAAGACACCTCATCCCAACAACGGTTTGAGATCGTCAGTTCGACGAAACTGTGCGCTTGGCAATGCACTATGACATCCCGTTTGACAAAACGATCCAAAATGTTGTCACTTTTCTTCAAGCTCACACATCAGCCTGTGTCGACACCAAGAAGGAGAAAAAGTTGGTATTTTTGACACGTCAGGAGGAACTTTTATTACAGAAGCAGTTTTCCATGAAGGATTATTGTTTTGTTCTTCAATCATACCCAAAGTGTAATTATGAACAGCTCAGAGACTTTTTGGTGCTGCCATGCAAACGCAAGCTGCAGTACATCACTTCATCTATTGACAAGGACCAGGTGCTGAGGGAAACATTTGACAAATTCCAGACACTGCAGCAGAAGAATGTGTTTCTCGTGGTAGATGAAGTACAGATTCGCCCAACTGTTTAATTTTATGGTGGGGTGCTGAGTGGCATGGCCGAGAACAACCGAGACTGCAAGGCCACTTCTATGCTGAGTGTCATGATGAAGTCGCTGCACAAAGGACCTAGTCTGATGATTTCATTGGAATTGACATTGACTCTCCCAAGATGTTCCGTCGTCTGGCAAATGTTCTATTGAATGGACTCTACAACCTAGAGAAAGACCAGCAGAAGAAGGCAGTCCTTCTTCAGACCTCTGTAAAGAAGGCCTGGTTTACTGACTAATCGCTACAGTTTGGTAGGGTTTTGCTTCTATGTCTGTTTGTTTATATGCGTGAATTTTTGTATGTTGGTTGTTTGCATTGGAAGAGGTTTAACTATAATCTACTTGTAAAGTCTAAAACTGCAGCAACTCGGCTTTCTATAAAGTGGCCACTAAGCTCATACAATAATACATGTTAAGTCCGGTTAAAATTGGTATTTCAAATCATTACACTGCTTTAAACCTTTGAAAATTCGCTGTAAAACCTTATTATTCCTTCTATTGCTTGAAAAAAGTAATTTTTGACCAATTTGTCCGATAGAAAATTTTATGTTACTAGGAATGCCATGGCCTCCGCTAGCGTGGTCAGCTATATGGCGGTGCACGTCCTGTTTATAGTAGTCCTTGACTTGAGTCCATATTGTGGATACCGAGTTCGGCGGTATATTGCAGCTCAAAAATACTGTATTCTAAGTGTTTATTGCTGTCACAAGAAAAATAAGGTACCTTTAAAATAAGCTTAAGCGTGGAAACTCCAGTCGAACGAGAAAAAGACTGAATCGAGGGCGAAAAACAAGAGCGAGAGAAAGATTATCTCAAGAAAGATTTATAAATATATTTTGCCATCATTTTTGATGGCACGGGTACACTGCCGCGAAAAATTGAGACACACTGAAATGCATGCAAGGTTAATAACCGTGAGGGAACGCTTTCTGTTAATTGATAATACGAAAAGAAAAGTTTTAAATTAGTTTGGCCAGTAACCTGGCTATCACTTAGTACAAGGCCAAAGATTTTGGAAATTGAGTTATAGTTTTCGGAATTGTGATTGTCTTGAAAAGCTTCGAAGGGATAATAGAGGATATTGCAGAATAAAATTCCGGCAAAAAAGGCCAACGTGGATAGAAACGTGTCCAACTATAAGAGAGAAGCAGCAAGACTTTGACAGCAAGAAAGACGTTGTTCGTCCGATAGAAAACTGATTTTCTTTCCAAGCCCAAAACTGATTCGTTCGAGAACAAATTTTTAACGGGCATTGAACTAGTTGTAATATAAATGAGCTCCATATGTGAAAAATAATCGAGTTTAAACATGTTTTCAGGGTCTCATTCATATATTAAAATGATTTCAGCATTCCTAATTGAAACCTCAAGTAATTTTCAAAAGAATTTGTTTTATATCTTGGTGGAAGTATACCACAATAAACTGTACTTAGCTTCTAAAACTCACACTGTATGTACTGACAAAGCATCATGAAAGGTTTTTTCACAAGAGTCAAAGTAAATATAGTTTGTTCTGTCTCAACAACGAAGCCTCGAATCAAAGGAGTTTTAGGGAGAAATACTTGAAAAAATTATCAATGCTTAAAATTACTATGGACTGTTAATGGTTGATCAATACTGCTGTTTTTGTGAAAAGAGGAGACTCATGAAATTCATCGGTATACACTTTTTTGTTTTGAATGTGAAAGCAAAGACGCACTGGTAATTTGGAAAACGGTTTCCAGAATGATTTGGGATTTCAATACCTTCCAGGTCAAATATTTTTCCGAGTGTGACCTGATTGTCATTGCCTTCGTTTAGGTCAAAATTTTGCTATGAGTCCTGAAAACTTCTCATCGTAAGCTAGTGGGTGGGACGGATTTAGTGATTTCGGATGTATGTAAACATATAATCATAAACTTTGACTCATGTTACTTCAATATTGTTTGACCAATTTTGAAATAACTCCTACATATAATTCTCCCGTTTTGTTTCTTGAAAAATTTGAAAACTTGAAGTAAAATGTTAAAAGTTTCAATACTGTGGAAAGTAATCAGTGAACGCTCTGATATGTGCACATGTTAAACAATATAGGCACCCGGTAAAGATACTTAAGTACCCTTTAGTATAGAATAAATCAAGGCCAGAATAAGTTAGAAATCATTACAAATTGTAAAACTGGTGTGTTCTTTTTGAAGTTATAACGTTTTCAACAAGTAAAAGATAAGAAAACCTAATTTTTATTTGTATATGAGATTTTTTCTTCAGTTTTTCACCTTGGATTCGAACTCCTGCGAGGAAAATTTTTAATCTAATTTTACCACAAAAAAGTCTTCTACCGAACGCACATCGTACCGTTTCAAAATACCTAGCCATCATAAGTCACCCAAGAAAACAAGTACCATCAGAAGTCAAACTAATGTACTCACAAACTTGGTTGGAAAATAGAATACGAGTATAAGTATAAAGTAACTTCATGGGAAAGGTGGTGAGGAGCGATATGTTAGATAAATATTTATTCTCTTCGATGTCTGTCGTTTACAAACTATGCAGTGGACATACATAATTATGTCATCCGTGTAATTTCATCAAGTTTTTCAGATAAATTCATATTCTGCAAATAATTGACTGAGAAGAAAAATGTCTTGATCTTAACGAGACCTTGACTTTTTATGGTGGCCATATTAAAAATGTTCACAATTAAGGAAAATATTCAGGGGGTCTACGTGTTCAAGGAAAGCATATTTGTAAAACTCACCCACGTTGATATCAAAGATAAGGTGGAAAATGACTAAAAAAAATAAACGTTATTCCATTAAATTCTTTAGTCATGTGTTTTCCTCTAGCATGAAATTACTGTATCGAAAGTCTTCGAATTTTTTATAAGATTTACAGCAATAATGATGACTAGCAGAACCTGCGAATAATTCGCGGTTAGTTCAGTAGCATAATTTTACAGGTAGTGAATATATTAACAATCATTGATTATATGATTGAACAACTTTGATACCTTCCTATCTTAAATCTTAAATCTCCGCAAAATTGACATCAAACATCTATGGCTCCAGTGTAATGTATCTGGTGTTCCATATTATTATTATTTCTTCTTTCATGGTCTCTGTTTCTCCTGTTTCCTAGAAATTGCTGTCTCTCCGCCTCGTTCATTTCATTTCGTCTTCCTTGGTCTCTGTTTCTCATGTTCTCTAGAAATTGAAATCTCTCCACCTCATTCATACCACTTCGTCTTTCTTGGTATCTGTTTCTCCTGTTTTCTAGGAATTGCTGTCTCTCCACATCATTCATATCATTTCAGCTTCCTTGATCTCTATTTCTCATGATTTGAAGATGCAATTCTCGCTCCTCTTGACTCATATTAATCCTTCGCTGTTGCACTCGTAGTCTGCTTCTATTACGAATTGCTTGTCTTTCGTCTTTTCTCAAGCGCTGTCGGCTCCTTCTCTGTCGCTCTCTTGCGCTTCTCTTTGTTCTCTTATTCTCTGCTCCATTGTTTTAGATCAGGGGTGGGCAAACTTTTCAGTGCAAGGGCCACGTTCAAAAATTCGCAATTTCATGGGGCCGCATAGTACAGGTTCGCACATAAGTAAGGTATTGTCGGTAACACTGATACGCTAGCAGCACTTTTTAAAATGTAAAAAAATTCAAAAAGATAAAAAATTCCAATGATTCAAAAAATTTCATAAGTTCAAATAACTGACGAATTATCAAAAATTTCAAAAATTCCGATATTCAAAAAGTTCAAAAAATTCAAAACTAAAAACTAAAAATTTTACACAATTTAAAAAATTGATATAAAATCAAAAAATAAAAACAACAAAAATATTCAAATAACTCAACAAATTTGAAAAATTCAAAAAAATCAACCATTTGAAAATTTACAAAATTAAAAACATTGAAACGCAATTTAAATAATATAAAAAATAAACCATTTAAAATATTAAAAAATTAAAAAACTCTAAAACCAAAACATTCATAAAATTCCCAACCCAAAGTAACGTAATGAACGTGACCCGACCCCAACAGTATAATAGATACTGCAATGAAGGGTGTGACGCACAGGTACGATAGTCGTAAGCGCATTGATATATACAATATCATCACAAAGGTGTACACTGAGAAGGTGCCTCTGATGCTCATCCCTCTAAGTTTCTCGAAGTCGATGAAGACAACCTGCATCTAAGCAAATATCAAATGCATAAGCACATGGGTTTGAGACATTAATCCATGCCAGGACTGCGTTTGTGAACATGTTTGACGGTAAATTGAACCAATTGTTTTCAAAAAAAATTTGTAAATAACATGCAAATTAACTGTTCGTGCACCAGAACACAATGCGTTGTAGTTTGTTTCTAAGTTTTTTCTAATGAAATGAGAAAACAAGTACAAGTTTCGTATGATGCGATGCAGTAAATAACACATTGTATTTCAGTTATTCGCGAATAAAACATTCCTAAATGACATTGTACTCTTCCTTACAATAGTAGTTCAGCCCTTGCTGGCACTGGTAGGTGGGAGAGAGATAACACTATGAGGAAAATCCCCTCAAATCATCTTGGAGGATACGTTGTGATGAATGTCAATCCCTTCCATCATACCACTCTGCATCTCATTTTTCGCAGATTTTTTCTTCTCTTACAGGGTGGGGCATAATTCTTGTTACAAGTTTTCAAATCAATGTTACTAAGTATTATTTCGAAAACATTAACGTATGTAATTTTATTTTATCAAATACTGTCGTAAGAACAGTATTTTCTGAAATAAATAGGGAGTCTTCAGACGGTATACTGTAATAAAAAAAATTGTTACATTAAAACAATGAAGCGTAGGGTCAAAAGATCACTTGTGAACAGAGCAAGCGTAGTTTCGGTTACATGGCTCGACTGCACGTGGAAACGAGGGAATTGATGAGGAACACTCGGTAACTCTTCGAGAGGAACACAGGATGATACGAAGTATAAAAAAAAAAAATAAATAAACAATGAGACCTGATCTGCTTACGAACTAGATTTGCTTACACCTGATTTTGTGTAAAAGATGCAAATAAAAATGATCGCAGAGTCGCTGGAACATGTTATAGGCCTTGTCTACATTGAACTTAAATATCGAAGGCTGACTTCATATTATTCGCCAAAGGGAGTTACAGTGGAAAAGGGAGCCACGCATGACAGGAGCTTAAGTTATAATGAAACGGTAGACTAGGAAAAGAGGGTGTGTGATGTCGCTCCATTCTGTTGAAACCAGGTTTCTTGAACGTGCGGAAAATTCTTCAGTTTAGGTGTTTGGTATCCGTGTGATCTTACGATTCGGTAACGTTCCCTGATCTCATAGATCACCAGATTTGTCCGTTTGTAATTTTTCCTTATGGGGCTATCTCAAGAGTAAAGTGTACACGATTCGACCAAGAACTCTGGATGAGTTGAAAGAATTCAGGATGAAATGAACAGTATCCCACCTGAGATGTTAGAATGGTCAATGAAGAATCTCAGCTGCAGATTTTACGAATGCATTCGTACAGGAGGAAGCCATCTACGGGACATGATTTTTAACTAACGAAAATTCCGTCACTGTTTCTCAAAAGGCATGCTTTAAGGATACATTTACTATTAATGGAATATTTTTTATTACTCTTGTTTCTATTGGATTGTTAAAAAGTTTCCGTTTTTTTGTGTCACCCCGTAGAATGTAGATGACCAACCTAGGGTGAGTATGGTAATGTCTACCATGCGTGCTCTCAATTATCTATCATAACTTTCATCTTTTAGTGATGTCTCTCTCTCTCTCTCTC
>VCRD01006664.1:12134-25585 GCA_006783055.1 Trinorchestia longiramus
CCTTCGATCCAGGCGTAGAAAAGTTTTGTTCGTGTTTCAAATAATTGTACATTTTGTCCTGCGGGGTCAATTTTAGCCCTCGCCTTCGTTAGCACTTCCATGCCTAACAAGATATCACTAGGGAACGTATTGTCTTGCACAATAAATAAATGAACTATATTTCGAATAGAGTATACAGTACAAATACATTGTTTTTTTAAATTTTTAATGCCAATATCTTACAAATAGTGACGGTTCTAATCGATAAGGTTTTCAGAGAAGTAGTGATGCTTCAAGTGAGATCCCCGTCCTCTGCGCTGCAGTTTGAAGTACTCGTAAAGGCTCTTAGGGGCGTGTCGATGACCGTGATTGAGGTGTGGCTTACGCCAAGCGTCCAGTGTAACAGCTGCTGGACATGTTCTTTTCTAGCTGTCAATGGCCAGGCACAAATAGACCGTAACAGGTCCGGGGAACGAACGCGTGGCCTTCCGCATAGCAGGCGGGTACCCTCACCAGTCGCCCACGCAGGGAGTTGTTCAACAAAAGCACTGCTGTTCAACAAATTTGCCCCCAAAGTAGAGCTTCAGTTTTATCTTCCCAATGACAGGTACTGGCTAATCACTTAGTGTTTCGAGTTTCATCATCGTACTCTTAAACTTTATCATTCCTAGTCGGGCAACCGTTCCTTCCTTGATCAGTCATACCGATGCTCCAGTGTCCAGCAATGCTGTAACACGACTTCCATATACTCTAAGATTAATGCTGGGATTGATAAGTGACCTTGGCGGCTTCTTGGTTAGTTTTTTGGCACATGTAGGGTCATTCTACAATTTTCTCTTGCATGTCTCATTCTCCCACAGTGTATACTCTGTGGGGGCACAATCCTAAAAGGTGATATGTCTATGTTTGCTGCATTCGTTCTAACTCCTAGTTGTTGCATTTCTCCCACTCGTCGATCTTGATATTTATGTTTGGCTGGTTCGTTTCTGTACCAGTGATTTGCAGACGGGTGTCTTCTGCAGTATGGTGCGTTCCTGACAGTGTAGACGTGTTTTACTGATTCCCTATAAACCATCGATTCACGTCGTACCTCTCTATCAACGTGTTCTTGCTCTGCCTGTGGTTCCGTTACTAATTTTCTGTTCTCAATTTCCACGGCTATCTCAACGGCTAACGCTTTCTCAATACGATCATGATGTTGTGTATCGTCCAGGTGTACAGAATGTCGTGCCAGATGCACTATCTTATAACATGCCTGAAGGCGGGGGGAGACGGCACAGCCGAGGTAGTGCTATTCACCGAAGGCCTAACCGAACCACCAAGTGTAAGAGAAGCAAAACAAAAAATAAAGGAGAATATGAGGGAAGAGCAGGACAAGGATGCAGTATGAGGACCTATTTTAAGATATCTTGAGAAGAGGGAAGAGACGAACACAATACCAGCCCTCGCTATGAATCCCCATGTTTACACAGAGGGCATTGTTTACTATAGGAAGTTGAATAAAAACCCCAAGAGGACAAGACAGCTAATTGTGGTGCCCGACGTGTTGAAGGAAGCAGCACTCACACTTGCTCATGATGAGAATATGGAAGCGCATTCAGGTCGTCTTGAGATGTGGAAATGACTGCTTAAATTTGGTTATTGGCAAAACATGACGAGAGACGTTAATAAGTTTGTTGACACTTGTTTGCAATGTCAGAAGCGGAAAATAAATAACCGGTTTGTCGTGGAAATGGGAACCTTTACATACATTAACAAGGCTCTTGACAGAGTAGGCGTGGATTTAATAGAAATGACTTCATCATATGAGGGTCACCGATATATCCTAACCATTGTGGATCATTTCAGCATATCCTCTGAGAAGCAAGACGACGGAGGAAGTGACCCGTGCTTTAACAAAGGAGTACGTGACGACTTATGGACCAGTGAAAGAACTAATATGAGATAGATGAACGGAATTCACTTCAGGTTTGTTCAGAGATGTGTGTAAAAATTTGAACATCAAATGGCATAATACGTCACTATACCACTTGCAGTCTAATGGAGCCACAGAGAGACAAAACCAAAATATAAAAAAGTTACTATCTGACTTGGCGGCAAATGATCGCGCGACTTGGAATAATGCACTGCCTTATGCATGTTTAGTTCTAAATACAAGTTTTCAGAGTGTGATTGAGGATATCCCGTACTTCTTGTTTTATGGGAGAGATGCAGAATTGCCCATCACAGAATGGTTAAAACCCCCACGTATAGATTATTCATTAGGAGACAACTACAGTGCAGAAGTTGGCCACGACTGTCAAGCATAAGTCTAAAGCGGCGCATGACAGGGCTGCACAGATGAGAGCGAGGGATAAGGAATTATAAGGTAAAAGGAGGCGACTTAGTATCATTGCACAATCCCACAGGAAAAACATGCGCAGAGAGCACGTAGCTAACAATCTGGAATGGACCGTATCGGATTATCTAGAGAACGAAAACTAATGGAACAATCAGAGAACTGAATTGTATACCTCAAAGGAGGAAAATGTAGATATGAATAGATTAAAACTCGCGCATTTAAGAGGGGATGCATTCCCACACGGAGAAACTAGCGAAAATGTACAGGAGTACGTAAGCGAGTAATGCGGAGCAGCAACGAACGCAGGGAACAGAAGAGGGAGAACAGGAAACAAATGACGTCCCGAGATATAATCTGCGCTTGAGAAACCGATAAGGGAAATTCCCAGTAATGGTTAATTGTAAATAATAATTATACATTAGCAATATGTTAAGAGTTAATGTAAAATAAGGGGAATTGTTAGGATTTAGTGTAACATATAAAGGGAATGGTATGAATATAAAATGTCACGTATGGAGCGTGATAATGGAGTACATGAGAGATTGCATTTAGAGGCAAGTAACTTCGGCATCGTAGGAGCATGAGGCGGGTATGTGCCTTCTCTGCGAGCAGGACACGGCCGTCGCACACCGCGTTTGTACGTGTGCTGTACGAACGTGTATAGGCAGTGTCAGGAGCAATGACAGCATACATAGCGTAGCATTGTTAACACTTTTGAATATGAAGCACCATGTTATATGCTATTGATGCAGAATATATCAGGAATGATCATACCTGGCTAAGGATTATAGATGTCTAAAACAGAGATATTATCATTCAATACTGATGGAAAATAATAATTTCTTATGTATTATGTACGGTGTAGTCGAGAGCTGACCTTGGCAATTTGCAAAAAGTTCACACTCGTTATCGCTGCATTCCAAAAGGTATATGTAAATGTCAGGTACGATTATATCTAGCAGAAGATAAGATATCTAAAGCGGAGATTTCTCATTCTAAACTGACAGTGAATATTAATTTCTAATGTATTATGTAGGGTTGCAATCGGGAGTTGTCTTTAGCCTATGTGTAGTAGTCTCCCACCGTTATTGTTGTAAACTTTATGTATGAGACACGTAAATTTGCCATGAATCAATGAAAAGAAATTATACGATACTATTACCTAAATTCACTGATACAATTACCCAACTTCAATCTTACACTGAATGATGCGAAGAATTGCACCTTGCTCACACTAGCAACATTCTAATAATTCACTCTATTGTACATTTACTCTGCATCGTAGAGGCGTCCTTATTGTTTACACTATGCGTGCGTATGCGTAAGCTGTCTCCTTGGTTCCTGGTGCCGTTGGCTCTCCGGCGTAATGTCTCAACTTCCACTGATTTAAAAGAAATGCCGCTGGTTGGAGTGTGTTAATTAATACATCCACGTCGTTACTGTCGTTGCTTTTTCGAGATAATTAACGAAGACGTTGATCCCAAGTTGACAGTAGACATTAATTCCAAATTGTCGATGAATTTCGAGCTTCTCCAACTCCCACACTGACAATAACTTCTCCCAAGTAGGCACGAACTTCTTCAATGACTTCTCGGTACAAACTTCTTCTAGGATCCAGTTGCAAACAAACCTCCCACCCTCTACGTCGTGATTTTCGTGACTTCGTTCGTCGACGCTCTATCGTTTCCCAGCACTGTGTTTACCTTGTCTCTGAACTTTTTGAACTCGCCTAATTTCCCGAAAGCTGCTTATATAATCCTTTGGTTTTAAATACCACGCCTTCTGGCTTTTTTAAAGCCCTCCTTACTGCTGAGCTTCTGACAGTTAATGAAGCGAACGTTGAGGCATAAGTCATGTACTTTTTTTGCAGGCTTGTTGCTCCTATTGCTCTGGTCAGTTTTTCCGATCCAATACAGCGATCGGTGATTGTGTTTCAGAGCGACGACCGTTGGGCGTTACTAGCCCAATGCCGCGTGAGCTCCCACATACACCTATATACAGTATGTCCCGTATCAGTAATACCATCATAAGAATACCATAAGCATTTAATTTCTAGCAAAATTATTCCTCAAAATTAATCTATAGAAAAGAGCATACAATAAGTCGAATGATAGTATTACTGATACGGGAAAATAAATAATCGGTTCGGGTTTTTGAGGGACATACGGTATATCATACACATACACTTACATCATCACACACTCGTATTTATATATATTATCCACGTACACTTACACATCCCAACTGCTAAATCTGCTTAACCCCTTACCGACCAAATGGACTCAAAAATGCTTTTTGAAAACCTGTCCTGACACAAAACTTCGGGTGTTTATCAACCCAGCACCGTACTGAACAGTTACCGAACTCTGAGTACATGTTACATTCGTGCTTGTTTACACGCAGTATGAGCTAATAAAGAGCGCGCAGGGTGATCAGCGCATACTTCCCTTCCAAAAAATCCGTGGTCGGTAAATAATGTTAACTAAGGGTGCTTTCGAGGAGCGCAACGTCTCCGGAAACGATAACAAGATCAGATACGATCAGTTTAATATTCTCGAGAGAAGTTTGAAACCTTACTTTTTCACCCAATAGCGCAGAAGGAACTCCATACATATCCAAGACAGTACCATCCGAACATTCCAGAATGTGTTAAAACAAGAAGACAAGAAGTGTAAATAAGCCCTAGTGTCTTTCATCGACCATTAACTCTCCTTCAGATATCGGCCACCACCAGTTATGTTATACCAGAAAGTTCCCGTGGAAATTCCATGATTTAGATTTTACTAATTTGAAATTATTATAAAGACGAATGCATTAAAGATTTACGACGAATTATTGTGTTTTAAACGAATACTTTTAATCAATATATGTATAGAGACCTTCCATTTTGTAACATCTACCAATAACATGGCCCAGTAGTACCCGTTGAAATTGTTTAGTTCAAAACTGATAAAATTAAGGATACATGAAATCAAATACATTTCTCAGTTATATCCGTGGTACTATCAGAATCCGAATAGTTTACTTGAATACATACAGAACTTCCGTTTTGTATCTTATCTACCAATAACATGGCCGTGTAGGAGAAAAAAACTAATAACAGGGGAAAAATGAGCATTTTATAGTGATTCGGCGCCTTTGGTATACAGTGTTGATAAAACATGGATAGCCGTTCTAATTTTAGTTCAATCATTTTCTTCAGTTATAGATAGGAAGTAATGGTACGGACACACACCGAGAGATGGAGATACACTGTCTATTATATATGTAAGTAACCTTCAACAAGAGCGCCAAGTACAATTGAACTGTTGCTGAGCCACCACAATACAAGCTATTTAAAATTTAGAACTCCAGTAATGTCATAGTATGCATATTTTCGAGAAATAAATTACATTCCGCTAAAACTACTGCTATTACATAAGACAGGTTTCTAGTAAGAACTGAGCTTGGATTCTCACGAGATACACACCAGTAAGCAGTCTATGCTGGATTAGCTGCCATCACGTCGTAGCCAACAAACTCCGTTGCAATCTTCACGCTTGCTGCAAATAATGCTATACTTTTGATGCACGACCTGCACATGAAATAAAGTAAATTATAACCTTGCCCATGCCTAAATGAGAACTTTCTAGGTTAGAGAAAGAATCAAATACAAAGCATGATTAACAACAAAGCTAATACACCACAAATTCCTGCCACAAGATTTGCAGTTCTTGTAGTGGGCAGAGTTTGTCATCTTGTCACAATTAGTGAACAGAATAAAATATGGCAGCATCAACCGACTATTCCTGAATTATTTCCTAAGTCCCATGCCGTAAAAAGTTAAGGCATCAGTCACACCCATGCACCTCAATCACATACAAGCACAAGGAGTAAAGTAGGATAGGAGTAGGACGAGCAACAGACCATTTTTAAGCAATAATTATCTACCTCATTTGGCAGAGTGAAAAAATTATTGAAATATGAAATTATTATAGTGTCCAAGGATCCACAAGTGAAGAGTGGATTCAGTATCAGCTGATTTTCCACACTTGGCAAAGAATACCTCAAAAGCTGCTAGGAATTGATCCATTATAATTATCTTGACAGATGGTGTGCTAACATGCTGAAGCTCAATTATAGTTTCTGCTCAGTTCAAGCAATCTTTGTAAAGACAGTTTTCATTCAAATGACAGTTTGCACTGATTTGACCGAGTCATTGCAGAACTGCAAAAAAAATAGCATGGGCAGCTTTGTAGACAAGACAATGTGGAACAGAAGATGAAGAAAAAGGTAGGAACAAAAAATGAGCCATCGAACTGAAATGGAGCCTACCCAGTAAGCTACTAAAACAATATTATCTTTGTTAGTCATACATTAGGTTGCTTGGCATACTTATAATAAAAAAAATAACTATACGAGTTAATGACAGCCCTTCCAGATGTGGCTAAACCGAATTATTATTATATGTGTACCTTTTCATTATTAAATTGATTGAATATAATAATGGAAATGCTTTGCCTACTTTTAATTGCACAGTGATTGATTGACGATGAGTTCCTTTCTCTCTCATAATTTACGTAATCTTGGTTTCAATGCATTGTTTTCTGCACGCTGTCCTTCCATTATATTTCAATTAATACTTTCCAATGACAATTGATTGAAAGCAAGAAAACATAACATGATCGCACTCGGAGGGACTCAGATCCTACGTATTTTTGAAATGTCTAAAAGGTTCCCAATTTTTTTCAATAGCAGTCATGAGAGGAGGATAATAAACACGCAGGAAATTTAGTACATGTTACTTTAATAATCACAGAATGGGAAATCCGAGCAATCTACCAAATTTTGGCAGATAAACCATAAGTACGATATCCTATTAAACAGATTAACTATTAACAGAATAATTGCTTTCCTAACAGCAGAGTAGTCAGGTGCACACGGAACAATCGAAATCAATGGAACATTCACATCAAAGTACGAGATTTTACCCATCGCTAAAATTCATCTATCGTGACATAGTATTAACCTTAATACTTGCCACTACAATGATGACACTGGTGAAGAGAACATAAATTAACACGCGTAATGACACCTTAATAAAACCATTATTTCCTTTCCCATTACTTGATGTAACAATTAAATATTCCCTTAACATACACGAGTAAGCGCACGTTTAAGATCTACTGTCACTCATCGGAGTGATAAGTTAATTCCCCTTTAATCAACTTAAAACTTATCCTACCTAAATCCCGTAGGGCGTAGGAGTTCACCCCCTCACATCTCAACAGGTTACACCTCTCCCTCGCAACCCCGGCCTCCAAGTCCCCTCTCTGCCGCTTCATGGCCGCTTATACATGCTCACCTTTTTTCTTTTGTTATTCATAGATAATGTTTGGCGTAGAGCCTCTCACGCTCCATAACGCACAACATGCTCTTGTGCCTACGAGTACCTGTACAGCTAAGCATATTTCTCGGTCCTCCGTTTTTCGACTAACGGTTTGTTTACACGGCGGTCGGTTTCTCGCCCGGTCCGGCCCGCGCGCCCTATGTGTCCCGACACACTCATGAGACACATACCCTATGAGGTGAGACACAGTGACACTATTTTAGACACACATATGCGATGAAGCACATGTATACTTCACCACACAGACAAACTGTATATACTCATATATGTGTGTGTAGACATAGCCCCAGAGATAAATAAGTTCAAGAATTAATATACAAGGCACTGAAGGATCATCACTTTCAAAGCAACTTCCCAAATATTTTCACATTTTTAGGGATTGAGATGGTGTCAACATTTCTACCCTCATAATTTTGGAGTTTCTCTACTCACTTTATACTTACTTGTTTGGAAAATTAATTCAAACTCCAGCCAAACAAAATTACACAATTGAACTACCAAGCATGCCAATAAAAGCTCTGGAGCAGAACACTTGCTATCTTTCAAGACAACTAGAACAGGACTCTCATTTCAATACAACTAAATTCATATCACCATCAAATCAGCGGGGAAACCCATGAACATGCATCACAGTGCAAACGTTCCTGTAGCTGACTATGTAATAAAGTGAAAGTACAACACACCCCTTTCTCAGAAAAGATAGGGTAAAATTTAATAATAACTTTAGCAATACTCCACACAAACTTAACTCAATTACTAATTAAAACTCACAAAATTTGACTCATTAAATTGAATAAATGAAGGCTGCAGACATTATTGTTGAGATCATTCATAAATATCAGCATTGTCTTTTGATCTTTTTTGGGAAACTGTTTTAAAAACATTAGTACATTAATCATTTCTGTAGAGCTAATTTATTTTAGCAAATAAACGATTCAGTCTCATTTGAATGAAAATATATTAAAATTAAAAATTGAGTTTTATTGAACATTTCATGGTAACCGATACATTTTTTATAATTGTTTCTGAATACAAGATCTGCAACTTTAGTTTTCATAACAGACTTGATACAAGTTTTTTTAAGGGAGCTTAAATGTATTTCAAGCTGAGTTACTCATCACAATAAACAAAATACTACTAAATCGTTACACTATACATATGCTTCAAAATTTCTACATCCAGTCAATCAAACTTTGATATGGGTTGATATACAAAGACTGTACAGCAAGTACTATAGTTTTAATGGGCTTTATATGGAGCACAATTTGTAAGAATATATCTTGCTGCAAAGCATTCTCTAAATAGAAACTATGTATTGGGAAAATGATTAAATGTAATTCAGAAAATAGTTGAAAGTCATTCAAAAAATGAGTTAGCACTACATTGAATGTTATTTTGAAAATAAGTAAAAGTACCAAAAATGTCAAAAAGATTTTAGGGATGCATTTGCATGGATTGTTGTAATGTACAGTGCTTTGAAACGTAAATGTAACGCTTGCATATTCTAGAGCATCGAGTTTTCTTTCATCTACACCTGCTTGACTGTCTCCAATATGACCAGAGGAGCATTTACAACAGCTGGAGCTTAAATTAGATCTTTGGTAGAGGCAAAGGCTATGCAACTGTGTGAATTTTTGTCATTTCCTTAAATTCATCAGCTCCTAAAATGACAACTATTCAGAAGTGTGCATTAGAAAATATATATTTTATGTAATTTGTAATTGATTTAACTAGGATCTTTCTTTGGAATAATTGTAGGGAAAAAATCCTGCTTTGGGCTCAATTTTCTCCTTGTAAATTTGTTTATGCATGAGAACTAAAATAATTTAATTTGGATGTGATGGGACAGAGTGGGGGGCTGTGCTGAGACAGCAGAGGCATCACACACCACCAGAGACTGTCTGCCGTTCATGTTTCTGTCAAATTTTTCCCAGAGTTTTAAAGCTACCATACCTAGGTATCATGCAATCTCTACCTACATTATTGTCATTTCACTAACTACACAGTTCTATTGATGCACCTTGTATAGTTGTGCAATTGATTAGGTTCATACTTGATATTCATGTAAAGAAAAATTTGTTGTAATTAGTATTCTGAAGTTGTATGATATTTACCTAGGTAAGTACAGGAAAGGAGGTTTGTTACAATGTCAATGATTTGAAAGCACAATTTTACAGGTTATGAGCACAAATGCACAAATATTACTAAAACAAAATATGTATTAAATTTTTCTGTCACACTATTCTTACTAATGTTTAAATATCCTTCATATAGTATTTTTAAGAAATAGAACCACCTAAATATTCATATTTAATCAATTTTCAATCATCATATATAATATAAAGTAAGCTACTCATTATACTAATTGGTCAACTGCTTAAAAACATTGCATATAAGATGCTTGCATTCATGAATGTGAAAACTTGGTTCTCCATTGACGATCCACAAATTTGTTTTTCTGTATTTAATCTTTTGTGTATTTCAAGTTTATTTTTCCATCTTTTCAGCACCTATGACTAAATTTTTGTATGTTACAATACTTTCCCTTAAAAAAGACACACGTTTTACATTACAATGACATATAAGGTGATTCAGCTACATACTTTTAATAATCCTTGATTCAATCATCTAACTCTAGTCATTCATGCAGTACATCTGAAATAATTCATTGTAATTTATTATTCTAAATGTTTTTGACAACAGCAGACAAAAATTGTATCAGACATTCTGTTTATTACACAAATGATAATTTGTATAATATCTTGTTCAGCATCTAAATAACTTTGTTCTCACAGTGTCAACTGCTCAAATTACCTTTTTTTGGTTTGTGGATTATTTAAAGCAGTGGCAACAAAAATATCAACCTCACAAAACCTTTGAGTGGTCTTTTTTGTTATTCTAATGTATTTTAAAAAGTTAATTTTAATTATTTAATTGCAGTAGTACAACCAAGTTTATTAGGAAATGCACTATGAGGATCCATTTCTTTTTTCAACAACAAAACTATAAAGACTGAAATGCCTGAGACTGGTGAGGTATGACAATCTTTTGGAAAGCTACTCTCTTCAGCTGCACTTGCCTTTTCTCCATTCAAATTTTTTTCTTGTTTATAATCTTCATTACTTACTCTTTAAAGTGCATTATAAATAAAAAATGCTTCACATTTTTTTTAATTTATAAACAAACAAGTGCATGTTATAACAATGAAAAGGGTATGTACTTTTCTGTGATTAATAATATGCAATTCTCTTCAAGTTAGACATTGGCTTTATATGTACTGCATATCTTCTAGAGCATTGCTATCAAAGCTTCATACATAATGTAAGTTACATCAAAATCTAATCAAATCAACAATGAGGCACCAAAAATAAAACAAAAATACAAGCAAAAACTGTTTTGCAAAACAAAACCAGTTGGGGCTTTTGTTATGGCCTTTAATTCCCTCCAAAACACACACATACAATGGTGACATCCCAGAGTTTTTTTGCCTCTATGCCAAGCTCGTGCAAG
Source organism: Trinorchestia longiramus (assembly GCA_006783055.1). Lineage (NCBI taxonomy): Eukaryota > Metazoa > Arthropoda > Malacostraca > Amphipoda > Talitridae > Trinorchestia > Trinorchestia longiramus. The sequence goes on from VCRD01006664.1 coordinate 23,354, forward strand.
ATAATTCAAGAGACACCCTGGGTCATTCCATACAAAAGAACCATCCATGTGAGGGTATCACTGGGAGGGCCAGCTTGTCATAAATAGACCCTCATGCTTGACAGGCAGTTACTCCCTAATCCAGGTGATTGACTATTCAAAGTCAAAGTCTCTTCTTCCATTCATGCACAAGGAAATTTTTTGCTGCATTCACACCAATCATGTTGCATTCTTCATATATTCCTACAAGATAGCTCATTCTAAAATACTCTCCAATATCCCTAGTATTCTACTGGTTCACTCCATGCTGTTCACAAATCACACCCATAAAAGTCACTTACTTGTGCTCATATTTACTAGATTCTAAGACCAGATGTTCAACTGTTTCCTCTACTCTTCTGTTGCACTGCATACATGACCTGTTATTCCCCTCAGTCTACACCCTTGTGCACCTATTCACAGTAAATATCTTGCACCTGACAACAAGCAGGAGTTGGCAGCCAAAACTCCTATCATAGAATATTTTAATCTATGGTACTTTCTTAAGCACATACCAAGTTAAGGTGGTTTTCTGAGTCATGCTATGATTCTATTTGTTTACATCATACTTTTCTGTTAGTCTTTCAATTTCTTCTTCTACTGTTCATACACAATCCCACTTCAGTCTTTTACCTCCAGTATTTTTCAAAAACCAGTTATCTATAAGTCACTCAATTTTGACACAAACAATTTTGTGAATCTTTAGCTTTCATACATGACTTCAGCAAATTTCATACATTAGACATTTACTCAAGTTTCATCCAAAAATTTGTTCAACCCATTTTTTATTCTCCAATTTGTTTAATTCTTACCTTATAATTCAATAGCCTTTATCATTCTTCCAGAAAACAGACTTGATTCAAGATTCCCCCCTAACTGATTCTCCAGCCATCCATTTTGAGGTGTCTAATGCAAACCATCCTACCCTATTCTGCAGCACCAACTTTTTAGTCTCCTAGTCTATGCCATAACATTCATACTATACATTACACTAAGTACAGCAACTTACTTCCACATTTCTCCAACAATTTTATACTTGTTTGCTGTATACTTGGCATGCTGCTCAGTCTTTCCCTTTGACTTCTTTCCACCATCAAGTCCTCAGCCATCCCACTTACAAGTCTCTTGCTTACCTAATGTTATGCTTCAGTATTTTCTTTTTGAATATGCTCATTAATGAACTAATACATTCAAAAATTTTGAAAGGTTTCAATAGAAAAATTATAGCTAAAACAATTCTGTACACTTTACACTTGCTACAGATGTTAACAGGTATATTAAAAATTGTCCACTGATAACCAAAGAATTTTTAATAGTCATTGACTAAATTACAGGTGGTTGTCATAAAATAGTGGAAACATTAAACAAGAAAAATATCATTAAAGAGCATGAATTTAACTGCACTACTTTTCATTACAGTTGCAAAATGTGTTTAGCCGTTTTCTAACATAGATCATTTTATACAAATTAAACAGATGATATCTATGTAAAAAATTTAGAGCATTGACTCAAATATCTTTGTAAAAAATAATCAGTAACTAGATGTGAAGAATGTTTCTGAATACCTGAAATTTACATAAGCTACATGTGTCATTCACTTACCATTTGAAAGGATCATAATACAAGTTCAGAATAGCTCCTTTGAACCCTCCTCTTTCAGAGGAAGGAGCAGGAGCACCAGGTACAATTTGAAACATATTGGATTATAAAGTAATAACTAATAAGCAGAGAACAACCGGTGTTCTGCACGTGCTCAGGCCTAATAGCGTAAGCCTCAAACTTTAAATTCCTGCAGCAGAACTGCGTCTAGCGGACGTAAACTTACGCTGGCCCATATGAGTACTTTCTACCCGAAATTCAAGTACTTTACCCTATCCTGAGCACATGTTCAGGTGACTCATAAATTCCTATTTTTTAGTATCAGGTTGGAAATAAAGTAATATCGTTTTTCCCAACACATTGCTTTTATTTAAAAAAAAAGTTAAGATGCTATTTTTAGTCTTTATAATACTGTCCCTCATTTTCTATGACTTTTCACCAACGATCAACTAGTTTTTTTGAACCGGAGGGAAAATCTCGACATCGATCTCGACACCGGAGGGAAAATCTCGACACCGATCTCAACCTGTTGTTAAGACTAATGGTTGCAACTCTACGGTATATTCTAACCGTAATTCGCTTACCTCTATTAGATTTGGTGTGCAGTTTCCGTCG